>JADBJO010009194.1:36823-81823 GCA_016801955.1 Conus betulinus
TTTCTCCATCATTGTAACGAAAGTCATATATGTGTTATTATGTCTTAGTGTATACAATCGAGAGTTCTCTTTATTATTAGCAGTGCACATTAGGTCACTCATATTCAGTTAATGAAATGACAGTTATACTGTCTGATATGTGAATGTTCACATTCTATAAAACAACAGAAAAGGATGCTTGTGCCACACTGGACGAAAAATAAAACCCCTCAAATTCTCACATTCTGTGAACCAACAAAAAAGGATGCTTGTTTCCATATACGGACGAAGAAGAAAAAAAAAGAGAGAGAGAAGAAATTCTCATATTCTGTGAAGGAGTGATTGTTACCACATTGGACAGAAAAAAAAAAATCAAATGTCACAACTTTGACGGAACGGATAAGGTTGATTGTTGCCACAGCTGGACAAACGAAACAAAACAAAACAAAACAAAACAAAACTCAACCATATATAGTGAAGAGAAAGATCTCAAAAGGATATAATTTTGCTTTTCATCCGCGTAACACTGCAGTCCACATGATTACACAAAGGCCCCAAGTACATGTACGTGCACATGTTCTGTCAAACGTCTTGGTTTCACTCTCTCCGATAGGTATCTGAAATGAGTTGTGCGTGCTGCAGTGCCCTCGCCTTCAAAATACTGACTTTTACACTTCTTTTGAAGCCAGAATGGTTGCCTGTGCCGGCGGGCGCAATGTCATATTCTTCGGCTGTCATGTTCTATTTCGCAAGATTTCATACGACTTCTTGAGTAATTTCAATTTTGTCTTGAGTGACAGGCCTTTGCGACGCGGAGACGCCATGATGAAATGCCCTATTAAATCAAAGCGTGGCACCGCGACACCCTCCTTCTTCTGCACCCCACCTTCCTCTCGCTAGCGCGTCTCCTCCGTCTACAGTCATTGAACATTGCTCCCACCTGAGTCGACTGCTCTGCTTCGACAATCACTGGCACTCGCATTACAGATCATTACAATACGATTTTATTGCTTACAAATTACAGATGTGATATTTGCCGAACAACAAACACACAGTACAAAATACTGTGTACTTTAAATCTGCCTATGTGAAGCTGTGCAAGAAAATGCTTAGGTCATGCAGGTAGTCAAATACAAGTGTAAATGTGTGAACCCTGTTTAGAGCAAAGCATGAAAAGCTCCACACTTCATATGGTGTGCTGACGCTCCTCCAGCTCCCCAGAACAGTATGCCACTGTATCAAGCAACACACATCGCAGCGAACTAACCAACCATTTTTGAGAGAAGTACCCACTTCGTAATATCCGGCTTGAACTCTTCGCGGGGCTGGACATAAAGATTCGCTGTAGGCGGCTGCTTTGTTATAACCAGCGTGATCACCCGCTGGGGACCCCGTTACTGCACAAAATGTTACCACTACATAAAATGTCACCTGTATGCCTTTTTGAAATCAATGCTGCACAAATTGTCACAACTCTTTCTCTGTATGGGTGTGGGGGTGTGGGGGTGTGGATGGATAGGTGAATATACTCTATGATGTCCACGTTTTTTTTTTTTTTTTTTTTTTTTTTTTTTTTTTTTTCGCTTCGCTTTTCAATTTGGCTTGCAATTTGTAATTTTCAATTTGCATATAATATGTACTTTTAGTCTGTATTCACTACACATGTTTACGAGGTGACAGCCCAGACGAGACGGCCCATGTTAGTTGGTGAGGCTAAAAGAAACAAAACGAGTTGTCTGGGTTGTTGTCAGTTGTTGTCCCCAAGGCTATGCACCTGTGTAGCAAGTTTGGAAAAATCTAGCTTGAAAGATGTGAAAAATATTGCAGGAAAAAAGAAATGGGTGTTCAACGATCAGCGTGACCTTGACCCTGACCTTTGACCTTGATTTTTTGCGAGCAGTAACAGCATACCTTTTCTAATTAGTAAACAAGTTTGAGAAGGCTGTCTTACGTGGTTGAAAAGACATTGCCACAAATGTCCGTTTTGGCCAGGACAGCCAGACAAACAGACAGACAGACAGACACACACACACACACACACACACACACACACACACACACACACAAAGAACAAAAACGAAAAAAAAACCAGACACGAAGTTAATAGTCTGCTCGCTTTCTTGAAAGTGATGGACTAACAAGACTGAGAGAGGTTGTGACGTTTTGTGCAAGAGTGAATTCGAAATGGGGCATAGGTGCACAAATTGTCACAACTGCGAGTTGTGACATTTTGTGCAGTCCTTCACTGCACAAAATGTCACAACTGGCACAAAATGTCACAATTGTGACATTTTGTGCAGTGGTGACATTTTGTGCGGTAACAGCACATATATATATATATATATATATATATATATATATATATATATATATGTGCTTAACATATCGTTCTGTGAATCATTGTACATGTCCTCATCAACATGGCCGTCTGTGTGACTGATGACATTCCTCATCTGATGTGCTCTTTGGGTGACTGCTGAACTCTGAGTCGCTTTCTGCTGCGAGCATATCTCTGTGCGAACGTGCGTGCGTGCGTGCGTGCGTGTGTGTGTATTTGAGTGTGACTGAAAGTTTTAGTGTGCATGTATGTTATTTTTCATTCTTAAGAATCATCGCTGGTCTCGTTATAAAAAGTCTCATACTGAAATAGTCTTTTGCTTGTTAGTATCCTTAGTCCATGAAGGGACAGGTAAAAGGTATCTTTTACTCATCCCGTACCCATGGATATAAAGATTATTAATCAATCGATTAATCAATAAATCAACAAAGAGAAGAAAACCTTGTCTCCAAAATAAGTCGCTCCACAATCTGGTAGAGGAGTTGTTTAAGTGTTTATTATCATTTTTTCTTATCAGCTCAGGAATTTTATTAACTGTCAGAGATCGAAATTTGGATTGTCAGGTGTGTGCGTGTGTGTGTGTGTGTGTGTGTGTGTGTGTGTGTGTGTGTGAGAGAGAGAGAGAGAGAGAGAGAGAGGAGAGAGAGAGAGAGAGAGAGGAGAGAGAGAGAGAGAGAGAGCACCGTATAAGGGAAGAAACCCCATGCATTGTGCTGGTTGGTCTTCTGGATGGAGTTACATTACTCTGTCCTTCCATTGGTGGGATTTTTACTTGCTGTCGTTGTTATGTTTTTCCGTTGTGTTGTTACCCGATTTCAGGGACAGTAGACGTTCAAACAGCACAGTCCATGCATTATTAGCATCAAGGGTGTCGCACTGCAGCAAGTCAACTGTTAGGAAGTTTTACCGCCCTCAGGTATGTTCAGAGATGTAGGTCTTTGGGAGAGGCTCTCCTGCCTTAATTTATTCAACCTACGAGCAGGGGAGATGGGGGAGGTTACCGTTCGGTGAAGATCAGTCCACTGACTTGTGGTTGGTGGATTTTACGTCCGCCTCTGATTTCTATGAGTCGCCTTCTGTTCACCAGAGTGGTGAAGAAAGTAATTGTTCACTCGACAAATAATTGTCAGGATATTTCTTTTTCCGTTGGGTTACTCGAAAGCCGGCGGACGTGGACAGCAAAGCGCTGAGTAAAATGGTCGATCTTCAGTGTGCCTCTACTGTGGGGGGATTGTTGATCTCTTCAGTGTGTGTTCACAGTGGAGGGAGACTAAACTATCAGTGTGTGCTCACTGTGTGTTTACTGTGGAGGACTGTTGATCTTCAGTGTGTGTTCACTGTGGAGGGACTGTTATCTTCAGTGTGTGTTCACTGTGGAGGGTCTGTTGATCTTTACTGTGGAGGACTGTTGAACTTCAGTGTGTTCACTGTGGAGGACTGTTGATCTTCAGTGTGTGTTCACTGTGGAGGGACTGTTGATCTTCAGTGTGTGTTCACTGTGGAGGGACTGTTGATCTTCAGTGTGTGTTCACTGTGGAGGGACTGTTGATCTTCAGTGTGTGTTCACTGTGAAGGGTCTGTTGATCTTCAGGTGTGTGTTCACTGTGGAAGGACTGTTGATATTCAGTGTGTGTTCACTGTGAAGGGACTGTTGATCTTCAGTGTGTGTTCACTGTGAAGGGACTGTTGATCTTCAGTGTGTGTTTCACTGTGGAGGGACTGTTGATCTTCAGTGTGTGTTCACTGTGAAGGGACTGTTGATCTTCAGTGTGTGTTCACTGTGGAGGACTGTTGAACTTCAGTGTGTGTTCATTGTGGAGGACTGTTGAACTTCAGTGTGTGTTCATTGTGAAGGACTGTTGAACTTCAGTGTGTGTTCACTGTGGAGGACTGTTGAACTTCAGTGTGTGTTCACTGTGGAGGAAACTGTTGATCTTTTAGTGTGTTTACTGTGAAAGAACCGTTGATCTTTTAGTGTGTTCACTGTGAAGGAACTGTTGATCTTTTAGTGTGTTCACTGTGGAGGAACCGTTGATCTTTTAGTGTGTTCACTGTGAGGGAACCGTTGATCTTTTAGTGTGTTCACTGTGGAGGGACTTTTAATCTTCAGTGTGTGTTCACTGTGAAGGGAACCGTTGATCTTTTAGTGTGTTCACTGTGGAGGAACCGTTGATCTTTTAGTGTGTTCACTGTGAAGGAACCGTTGATCTTTTAGTGTGTTCACTGTGAAGGAACCGTTGATCTTTTAGTGTGTTCACTGTGAAGGAAACTGTTGATCTTTTAGTGTGTTCACTGTGGAGGGACTGTTGATCTTTTAGTGTGTTCACTGTGAAGGAACTGTTGATCTTTTTAGTGTGTTCACTGTGAAGGAACTGTTGTCTTTTGTGTTTGGTGACTGTGGAGTGACTTTTTTCAGGGTGTGGTCACAGTAAAGGACATATTGATCTTCTGTGTGTTCGCTGTGAACTGACGTTTAGTGTGTCTGTGTGTTCGCTGTGAACTGACGTTTAGTGTGTCTGTGTGTTCGCTGTGAACTGACCGTTTAGTGTGTCTGTGTGTTCGCTGTGAACTGACGTTTAGTGTGTCTGTGTGTTCGCTGTGAACTGACGTTTTAGTGTGTCTGTGTGTTCGCTGTGAACTGACGTTTAGTGTGTCTGTGTGTTCGCTGTGAACTGATGTTTAGTGTGTCTGTGTGTTCGCTGTGAACTGACGTTTAGTGTGTCTGTGTGTTCGCTGTGAACTGACGTTTAGTGTGTCTGTGTGTTCGCTGTGAACTGACGTTTAGTGTGTCTGTGTGTTTGCTGTGGAGTGACGTTTTGTGTTTGCTGTGGAGTGACGTTAGTGTGTGTGTGTGGTGTGTGTGTGTGTGTGTGGTGTGTGTGTGTGTGTGTGTGTGTTCGTGTGGAGTGACGTTTAGTGTGTGTGTGTGTGTGTGTGTGTTTGCTGTGGAGTGACGTTTAGTGTGTGTGTTTGCTGTGGAGTTGACGTTTAGTGTGTGTGTGTGTGTGTGTGTGTGTGTGTGTGTGTGTGTGTGTGTGTGTGTGTGTGTGTGTTCGCTGTGGAGTGTGACGTTTAGTGTGTGTGTGTGTGTGTGTGTGTGTGTGTGTGTGTGTGTGTGTGTGTGTGTGTGTTTGCTGTGGAGTGACGTTTAGTGTGTGTGTTTGCTGTGGAGTGACGTTTAGTGTGTGTGTGTGTGTGTGTGTGTGTGTGTGTGTGTGTGTGTGTGTGTGTGTGTGTTCGCTGTGGAGTGACGTTTAGTGTGTGTGTGTGTTTGCTGTGGAGTGACGTTAGTGTGTGTGTGTGTTTGCTGTGGAGTGACGTTTAGTGTGTGTGTGTGTGTGTTCGCTGTGGAGTGACGTTTAGTGTGTGTGTGTGTGTTTGCTGTGGAGTGACGTTTAGTGTGTGTGTGTGTTTGCTGTGGAGTGACGTTTAGTGTGTGGCGTGTGTTTGCTGTGGAGTGACGTTTAGTGTGTGTGTGTGTGTTTGCTGTGGAGTGACGTTTTAGTGTGTGTGTGTTGCTGTGGAGTGACGTTTAGTGTGTGTGTTTGCTGTGGAGTGACGTTTAGTGTGTGTGTTTGCTGTGGAGTGACGTTTAGTGTGTGTGCGGAGTGTGGCATATCTCCGTTTGATGGCCAGCCTTCATCAGTCAACTGAAGCAATAAAGGGAGCTGCTGGTTGAATGCGTCGTGAGTTCGAGTTCACTGCAGCAGAGTTCACAATAGCTGCAGGTGTGAGTCCGAGTTCACTAGAGGTAAGTTAGAGTTCACCACAGGTCTTAAAAATGCTGTCATAGATGGGATTTAACTCAAGTCCCCCATCCCTGTTGAGGCTGGGTCTTCTTGTTTTTATCTGAATGGCCTCCTTCACCTTCCTTTTGAGAAAGTGGGTTCAGTTCCCAGCAGTGTGGTGTTATCCAGAGAGATATCATGTTTCTCTCTCAAGCAGTGTTCTTTGAATGCTGATTCAGGCCTGGTCTGATGTTCTTTGAACCGTTTGTGAAAAGGTCTTTCTGTCTCACCAATATGGTCTTGATCACACAATTACAGCATTTAATGTGGTAGATTACTCCACACTGTTTCCTTTTGTCTGTAATGTCTTTAATACGGGTCAGTTGAGATTGGAGAGAATTGGTGGGTTTGTGAAATAAACTGACGCCATGTTGTTGAAATGCCCGGGAAAGCCTCTCTGAAGTGCCCTTCACATAAGGAATTCCTACCCTTATGCTGTACAGTGTTTTTTTTTTTATCTGGTTGGGACATGGGGCATCAAAAATCCAGTCTGGATAGTAATTAGACTTTAATGCTTGTTTCACGTGGGCTTTTTTCTTTTGCGGTCTTTTTCTTCTTTCACCAGAGTATCAGCTCGGTGCAGCAAGGTACGTACAACAGAACGTTTATGCTGTAGAGGATGATGGGAGTTGAAGTTCAGGTACTGGTCTGTATGTGTGGGTTTTCTGTACACTGAAGTTTTGATGCTGCATCGGGGAGACGTTGCAATAAAGTGTCAAGGAAGGCTATCTTGCCATCTACTTCAGTCTCAACAGTGAACTGGACGTTCCGGTCGACTGAATTAAGATGCTGAGTGAAGTCATCAATATCTGATTCTCTTATAGAGGTTAGAGTATCATCAATGTATCTGTACCAGAATGAAGGGGGATTCAGTACAGTGGACTGTGCAGTATGCTCAAACTGTTCCATATACAGGTTAGCAACAATGGGAGAAACAGGAGAGCTCATAGCACATCCATGTTTTTTTGCTTGTAAAAATCACCTCTGTAGGAGAAGTATGTAGTAGGAAGTAGAAGTATGTAGTAGAAAGCTCTTATTATTGAGAGCCGGAATGGCTCAGTTCGTAGAGCTTGGTGATCCTGGGGTTGCGGGTTCGAATCTCCACTGGGGCGTTTCGGTACAGGGGGATTTTTCCCTCAGAGTTAACATTGGTTCTGACTCCATTTCTCATACAGTCCTTTGAATGAGACTATAAACCGAGGTTCCGTGTGTGAACGCACGCATAATATCTTGCACACACGTAAAATCCCATCACCAACTTTCGGAAGAGAAGGCCAGTTTGGCCGTTGGTATGGACGACACGTTACACATAGTATGCACCCTGCGTGAGAAATGGAAAGAATGAAGGAAGTAAAGAACTTGAGTGAACGATATCGAACGATATTGACTGGATGACACGGGAAACGACTGAATGAAGCGCCAGCTGGCAGCTCTTCAGTCGGCACTACCCAGGTAGGCAGCCCATTGTGTAAACGAGAGTTGATTGTAAAGAAGTTCCAAAAGTTGATGTTGAGTCAGTTCACTGACGTCTATCTTCACCTAACTTAATCTTGATGGCTTCTAGAGCATGATCTACAGGTATACAGGTGAAAAGAGAACATACATCATAGGACACAGTTTCTCATCTTCTTGTAAGGTGATAAAGGCTAATTTGTTAACAAGGTCTTCACTGTTGAGAACGTGATGGTGGGTGTTACCTACGAGAGGACTCAACACATTGGCTAGATATTTTGAGGCGTTGTAGGTTATGCTACCACAGCAAGAGAAGATAGGTCTTAGAGGGGTATTGTCATTATGAATCTTGGGAAGACCATATAGTTTAGGTGCACATTCTGTGGTGGGGTAGAGTTGTTGGTATAAGCTCTGATGGATAATGTTATCCATTTTCCAGGATTTAAGAAGGTTAATCAGCTTGTTCTTGTATGTTGTGGTAAGATCTTTCTTGCAGCTATTGTGAACTCTGCTGCAGTGAACTCGAACTCACGACGCATCCAACCAGCAGCTCCCTTTATTGCTTCAGTTGACTGATGAAGGCTGGTTGTGGCCCAGCCGAAATATTTCAGTAAGTGTGAACTTATTAGACTCTGAGTATAGATAATCTTTTCTACTTATGAATCCAGAGTCTGGGAATTTTTATGGCAGAACAAGAAAAGGCTGTTCTGCACAATTCTCAAACATGAGAATAAAACTACGTTGGTATGGCCAACAAGATGGAATGATCTTACGAAAAGAGTCCTCCGGAAAACTGTTTAGTCGTTTGGCTTATGGTTGGGTTCAGAGCTGTGAGACTTGATTTTCACAGGGCAAAGCAGAAACGAACGATGACGTGCCATGACAAAGATGTAAATTCTTCAGGCTGACAGAAACCGTCTCACCGACATTGTGGACGTTTCCAGCTCTACATTCTTACGTGCACAACACCGGAACATTTGTCCAACATATCAAATGTTGTGCCGAGCAAAACTGAAATCTGACATTTCCGAATGATTGCTGTGCCCTGATGATTGCATGGAAATTAGTAGACTTTTCCTGTGTGAAACCGAAGGACCTACAATATGACACAATACGCAGAGAAATGACTTGTGAAGAGACAGATTTTTAGACACAATGAACTGCAGAAGAAATTTGATAAGTTCTATTCCTTCACTGAATCAAAAAATGAGAGAGAGAGAGAGAGAGAGAGAGAGAGAGAGAGAGAGAGAGAGAGATCTTTTATTTCTTGGGCCTACGGCCTACACACACACACACACACACACACACACACACACACACACACACACACACACACACAGAGGGCGTTTCAAATCAATAAAACAAACAAACGAAGTAGCAAATACAGTTTCAAATGCTTTTTGAATGAAATGTAATTCCAGTCCACTCTATCAGACGTACGAAGAATTCCCAAATTATGACGTACTTAGCGAGTCTTGATGAAAGGTTAATTTTTGGATGAAAACATGCTGAGTTTGGGCAACAAGAAGTTGCTGTGGTATTCTTTAAAGTACCGTTCTCATTACTTCCCAAAGTTAACAAGTTAACATCTTCTGGGTTTGTCCATTACACGCTGGCATGTAAGATGTGGTTCTGTTCATTTTCCACAAATTGCATCTTTATATATCTTAAGAATAAGGAACACACACACACACACACACACACACACACACACACACACACACATTAGAGTGTTCCTGGCTTTGTACTGTTTGACGTTCTGAAAAGCCAGGGGTGTACAGGAATTGGTCTAATATTCAACAGATATTTTGAAAAACCGTTCAACACACAATTTTCTGACACCTGACTGCTGCGTCCACCATAATGATCCTAATGACCATGGCCCTCAGCAACATCATCATAACGCCACAATCAATACAAGTGAAATGACCATGGCCCTCACCGACATCATCACGACGTCACAATCAATACAAGTGAAATGACCATGGCCCTCACCGACATCATCACGACGTCAATCAATACAAGTGAAATGACCATGGCCCTCACCGACATCATCACGACGTCACAATCAATACAAGTGAAATGACCATGGCCCTCACCAACATCATGACGACGTCACACTCAATACAAGTGAAATGACCAGTCTGTGCACGCTTTTCGCCAGTTGAAATAAACCATGTCAACCATTTCCAAAATACGTGGTGCAAATGAAGCAACATTTAGACACAACATGAAACGTCGACCAGTGCTTCATGGCGAAGCAAAACCAGGATTTCTCACAGAACTGATATGAGCCAGGTTACTTTTATCTGGCATATTATCGGCTACAGTCAATTGGTTCCTGTGGCTCGCAGTTGTTGTTAGTTGTCCTCGATGCATTTGACACATCTCTGTGTACATTAGCTGTAAAGACAAGACTGCAATGACGTCTTGGTAAGTCATTTCAAACCGTCAGACACTGACAACGTGTCATCTCATACCATACATACAATGGTAGGTCATTTCAAAGTGTCATACGCTAACAGAATCGAGTTCATGCTCTAAGACACCGACAATGCAAGTCCCTGAAAACTGTAAGACATATACACTGCGATGTCATCGCATACTGTTAGGCTCTAACAATCAGATTAAAGGTGCATACAACTGTAATCAGTACAAACATAGAGAGAGGAAGATCTATGGAAGACAAAATTGCAACAGCAAAAGGAAAGAAAACGCCCTCGTCCCTTCACCTTTTGTTGTATAATCTCTCTTTGAGTGAAGACACGTGAAACTGAAGATGAGTGAACCTTGTGTTGTTTACCTGATGACGCCTCTTCACTCTCCCACCCTCCTCGTGTACAGTCAACAAGTTCAAGGCAACAGAGAGGAACATTAGTGACTTAGAAACCGTGTGTGAGAGCCAATAGCCAGACAAGGGACAGAGACAGTGAACACCTACCTCGTCTATCCTCCGCATTGGTTGCCATGGACACAAGAAGTAGAAGGATAAGTACTGTGACTCTCAGTTCCGACATCCCGAATTTCGTTCTACTCTGGAAAACAACAAAAACAAAAACATAAAACCTATGAAATAAAGATGGATATATTTCAGAACTCAGATGTAAGCACTGGATTTTGCTTTGAAATGCGAAAGCCCTGGCTGGATAATTCAGAACATGCACCATTTTACAACCTGGACATTGATGTTTCTATAGCATATAACAAATGTTCGTAAGTGTTGTCATGATCGACAGCTTTTTTTCAGTTAAGTTTTTAAGGTTGAAATACGTCATGACACTAGCTTGCATTACATCATGATTGAAAATTATATCACACAGTTTCACAAAAATGAAAGTCTCTGCATGTAGGCTTCAGAGTTATATGGATTCGCAAGAACATGGTTGTTCGAGTAGAGACCATTAAATCGCAAGAGACTAGCTGCAATAAGACAGTCTTCCTCCTCACCCGTGCCAGTGTGAGACACAATTTCCATGATAACTAACGCCATGTGCTCCCATTGAAATACATATTGATCTAATAAAAAAAAAAAACCAATGAAACAATACAGAAAACGGTAGCTTGGGCAAAGTCAGCGGTCCGTCGGAGTGAGTCCGCCGTTCCCCACAGCTTTTCTTGGAGTTCACTGCACCGGGCCAGAACTCACGCCGCAGGCTGTCGAACGTGGGACAGGACTGAAGTACGTGGGCTGGTTTTGTGGGCCAGTACCACATGGGCACTCATCTGTGTGCGATATATGTTCAGGCGATAGAGGTGGAAGAGCAACTGACAATGTCCAGTTCTTAGTCTGAAGATGGCGACTTGTTGGGCACGCTCAAGATGGTGAATGTCATCCTTCTCTACCTACACATGTAGTCTTTCTCTCCATGCTGTCCTGAAATATGGCTGCGGATGATGGTCTTCGCTTCTCTGTAG
Organism: Conus betulinus; assembly: GCA_016801955.1. Taxonomy (NCBI): domain Eukaryota; kingdom Metazoa; phylum Mollusca; class Gastropoda; order Neogastropoda; family Conidae; genus Conus; species Conus betulinus. The sequence goes on from JADBJO010009194.1 coordinate 48,296, forward strand.
GATACAGCATGGGCTATTTGGTCTCGTTGGCTGCCCACCTTGAAGAGTCTGTCCACCTCTTCATTCCCTGCAATACCACAGTGGGAAGGGAATCCACTGCAAGACTGGTGTTGTTTTCCTGCTTAAGGTGTGCAGTTCCTGTATTTTCTGTAGGATCTGCATAAAGCTACTATGACCAGAGGCTTGAGGTTTCACTCTGGGAACCACACTACAGCCACTAGCTCACATCTTACTTACTTAGACTTAGATGCTCCCGCGTCTTGCGATGCACGAGGCAGTCAAGGCACTCAACTGTGCATGGTCCTCAACCAGTTTGCTAGTGTCACTCCATCCTCTGTCAACGAGTCTGAGGTCTCTCTCCACCATCTGTCGCCAGCTCATCCTGGGTCGTCCTCTTTTTCTCTGCCTGCTGGGGTCCATTTAATGGCCTGGTTTGCAGGTCTTGATGAGGGTAATCTCAAGACATGACCCAGCCAGTGGAGGCGCTGACTGCAGACAATGGTTGACACGGGGTGCTGTTTGGACCTCTCCCCAACGTCTTCATTTGGTGTAAGTCTGACCATTTGATGCCCAAGATCTTACATAGACACTTAGTATCAAAAGCGTTTGTGTTTTTTCTCCTGGGTGGTCTTCAGCTGCCAGGTTTCACAGCCATGTAACAGGATTGAAATCACACTGGAGTTACCAAATTTCAGTTTGATTCCAAGGGAGAATTTCTTGCTGCTCCGTATTTTGTTCAGCTGATTGAATGCTGATGTTGCCTTCCCAATACGACACTTCAGTTAGTGGTCGAGATCATTGGCGTTGTTGATGGAGCTGCCTAGGTGTGTAAAGTTCTTTGCTTCTTCCACTTTTTTTGGTCGATGAGGACGTCTGTTGGCCCTTGGTGTTTACCGGAAAGCATGTTTTTTTAGTCTTTTTGGCACTGATAAAAGGGCAATGTTGTCTGCAAACTTACTGATATTGCGTTTACAAAAATTGATAACACTTGACTGGGTCTTTTTCAGAACAACTATATAATTTGAGGATTGGTGATAAAGACCGAAACAAAAGGGGGGGGGGGGGGGGGGGGGGGGGGGGGGGGGGTCAAAAAAAGAAAGCAAAAACAATGCACAACGTTTCGACTCTTAGAGTCTTTTTCAAGTGACATGAAACGACAGTACACGCAAATTTTGCTGTGTTAATGACGTAAAGAACGGGGAGACGCAGATAAAACAACAAAGACGTCACAATAAATTTTTTTGACGTGACACAGACACACACACACACACACACACACACACACACACACACACACACAAAATAAAATAAAATAAAATAAAAAGGAGGCTGGGTAGACACAGGCTAAGAAAGGTGAGTGAATGGAAATCAGAGGAAATCTGATTTGAAAGTAGACGGTTGTTGTTGGGAGGGAGGGGGCAAAGGGGGAAAGAACGTTTACATCATCTCATAAAGATATGCATGCCTTAGGGTGTCTAGGCATATATATGATATAAAACATATACAACTGCAAACAATTTTTTCAACCTCAAAAATCTTTTTGAAAAACAACAAGGGTAGGGTAGTGCTGAAGACCACAAACAAGCTATGTACCCTATCCTAGCTGCCGGCATGTTGGAAAAAAAAAAAAAAAAAAAAAAAAAAAAAAAGAGAGGAGGACCTCCAATGGTCATTCAGGCAGTATAGCTACAATGGCGACTCCTCCACCTCAGTCCTTGATGTTCAGTCCATGGGGAGTGAGCGTCCCTAGCCTAGAGATCAGAGATGATTCAAGGAATTTACGGTGTATGGCATATGAGTGGTTTTGGTGAACAGCAGAGACTGACATATGAAACACGTTATGTCCAGGGCTATTGAAATGTGTACCTACAGGGGTGTCCGGATTTCAAAGCTGGTTACAGAGACTGCACATCTAAGAGACGATGATGAGTCACCGCCATCTTTAAGCATTTCCGCTGTTATTCCATCGACCCAGCGGACGTATTGTTCTTTAATGTCTTGATGGCTATTCTGATCTCCTCTTCAGTGAAGTCATCAGCGTTGATTGGGAGCAGGAGGGTCATCCGCCTCAGTTGGTGTGGGTGGTTCAGGTCTATTAAGAAATTCTTTGAAATGCTCGGCCCATCTTGTAAGTTTTCCCCTCGCCTCTTGACAGAAGTGTGCCATCTTTTGCCTTCACAGGTCCAGAGCCAGTCCTCACAGTACCAGTTATCTTCTTTGCAATCTGGTAAACAGCTCTCAGGCCATCGTGCTTGGCAGCTTCTTCAGCATCTTCTGCTTGCTTATCCAGCCAGTCCCTATTATCTTTCTGGGCATTTCGCTTCACCTGTCCTTCTCGATGTATTCCTGGTAGTACGTTGCTTGGTCAGAGGAGCAGTTGTGTCTCTTTGTGTGTTCTTTCCTCTCTGCTATCAGTTCTCATGTGTGTCATCACTGATCCAGGATTCCCACAGTGGCTTCTTAACCCTAGGATTTCTTTTCCAGCTGTTGCTATGGCATCCTTCATCTCCTTCCACCACTCTGTCGATCCTGGCATTGATTCAGCTAGGGCTGAATACCTGTTGCTCAGGAACTGAGTCACATCTGCTAACTTGCTCAAAAGCCACAATGTGCAAAGAGATAACCTGCCCTTGTGTGTAAACCATACTTCAGACACTCGGTCACATCTGCAGGGCCAAAGCCACAAATTGCAGAGACTGAAGTTCCCTTGTGTGTAAACCACACTTTAGACACTTGATCACATCTGCTGAGCCACTAAATCATCATGTACAGAGGTTCTACTGCCGTTATGTGTGAACGACACTTACACACTAGGTCACATCTGCTGGGCCAGAAAGCCACAAATTGTAGAGACTGAACTGCCCTGTGTGTGTAAACCACACTTTAGACACTAGATCACATCTGCTGGGCCAGAAAGCCATAATGTACAGAGGTTGAACTGCCATTGTGTGTAAACAACATGATAGACACTAGGTCACATCTGTTGGGCTAAAAGGCCACAATATACCAAGACTGAACTGCCGTTGTGTGTAAACGAAACTATAGACACTAGGTCACACCAGCTAGTCCAAAAATCCACAATGTGCAGAGAGTGAACTGCAACAATGAGCAGATATTGGGAATTCCATTGCGTGTGAAAAATTTACTGCTAAATCAGCCAGTGGATTCAATTAAAGAGATTAAAGAGTCTAGTGGACAAGTGGGAAGACAGTCTAGTGGAGAAGAGGAGAGATCAGAGAGAGAAGAGAGAGAGAGAGAGAGAGAGAGAGAGAGAGAGAGAGAGAGAGAGAGAGAGAGAGAGAGAGATGGGAAGACAGTCTAGTGGACCAGTGGATTCCTTCAGTTGAAGAGAGAGAGAGCTGGGAAGATGGAGAGTGGATTCCATCAGTTGAAGAGAGAGAGCTGGAAAGACGGTCTAGTGGACCAGTGGATTCCATCTCAGTTGAAGAGAGAGAGAGAGAGAGAGAGAGAGAGAGAGAGAGAGAGCTGGGAAGAGAGATGGGACCAGTGGAGAGAGAGAGAGAGAGAGAGAGAAGACAGTCTAGTGGACCAGTGGATTCCATCAGTTGAAGAGAGAGAGAGAGAGAGAGAGAGAGAGAGAGAGAGAGAGAGAGAGAGAGAGAGAGAGCTGGGAAGACAGTCTGGTGGACCAGTGGATTCCATCAGTTGAAGAGAGAGAGAGAGAGAGAGAGAGAGAGAGAGGGAGAGAGAGATGGGAAGAGAGAGATTCCATCAGTTGAAGAGAGAGAGAGAGAGAGAGAGAGAGAGAGAGAGAGAGGGAGAGAGAGAGAAGACCAGTGGATTCCATCAGTTGAAGAGAGAGAGCTGGGGAGAGAGTCTAGTGGACCAGTGGATTCCATCAGTTGAAGAGAGAGAGAGAGGGAGAGAGTCTAGTGGACCATCAGTTGGATTCCATTAGTTGAAGAGAGAGAGAGAGAGAGAGAGAAGAGAGAGAGAGAGAGGGGGAGAGAGAGAGAGAGAGAGCTGGAAGAGAAGTGGATTGGACAGTTGGTGGACCAGTGGTCTGGTTCCATCAGTTGAAAGAGAGAGAGAGCTGGGAAGAGAGTCTAGTGCGCCAGTGGATTCCATCAGTTGAAGAGAGAGAGTTGGGAAGATGGCCTAGTGGACCACTTGATTCCATCAGTTGAAGAGAGAGAGAGAGAGAGAGAGAGAGAGAGAGCAAACACAATCAGACACGTACGCGCACGCGTTCACATGCACGCACACGCCCAAACATACATGTACGCGCGCGCACTCCCACACCCACACACACACACCACCCACCCACACCCACCCCCACCCACCCCACACATTTTCATTAGCTAATATAGAGACAAGCTTAAAAGTAGGGCGTTGAGACTATGGTCAAAGGTTAGATTTATTGTTCAAGTAAATGTTTAAGTATTGCTGATTTGAAGGACGGCAGTGATTGACATGTTTTGGCAGACGGAAGAAGAGAGTTCCACACAGATGGACCAAAAAATGCAAAACTAGATTTGAACAATCAATGCGGCGGTGACCTGGTAAAATGTAATTATTTGAATCATATCGCATTGTTGCCATTTGGATAAACTCAGCAAGATATGTTGGCGCCATGTTTGCATGGACTTTAAACATTAGTACTGCCTTATTATAGGTCAGTTGGCTCTGCAGTGGTAACATCATTAGTTTTGCGAATTTGCTGGTGGTGATAGAGAGACTTGTCGGGAAGAATCAGCTTAATTCCCCCGTCTATGCATAGAGTTGATCTTTTTTATGTGATTTTCACCGGCACCACTCCAGACAGTGGACGCATAGTTGATGTGAAAAAGGCAATGGGCTTCAAAAAATAATTTCCGATGTGTGTGGTTCAACATAATAACTGAGTTATCGAGTAAAAAACAAATTGCGAGCCCAACTGTTTGCAAACATGATTTATATGTGGTTGCCATTTTAAAATTTTCATCGATGATCACGCCTAAGACACGGTGTTCGGGTAACCTCTCGATCAAGGTTTTCACTCATTTTTAGGCTCAACATAAGATGCTGTCGTTGATGTTTCTGTCTCGATGCTAGGACCATACATTTTGTTTTGTGCGGATTAAGGACCATTCGGTTTTGGTTGCACCATTTTAAGACATCAGTTATACTTTGTTGTAACGATATTTGTACAGATATGATGTTTGTATCACTACAGTGAAGGGAGCTATCGTCAGCAAACAGATCACAGACGACATCAATGTGAGATATGTGCATCGGTAGGTCATTTATAAAAAATACAGAAGAGAAGAGGTCCAAGGACAGAGCCTTGTGGAACGCCACAGCTCACTATTCCTTCAGAGGAATAAGTACTGTTTAAGTAAACACGCTGGGTCCTGTTTTCAAGATATGACTGAACGAAGACGAATTCTGCCTGATTTTGAACATATGCAGTCATTTTTTTTTTCAATAATATGTTGTGGTCTACAAGATCAAAGGCTTTCTTAAAATCGAAGAAAACAGTTCCAGTGAGTTACTTTCGTTGATGACTGATAGCCATGTATCACAGAGGCGTGTTAAGGCCGTGTGGCATGAGTGATTTCGACGAAAGCCTGACTGAAATGGGTGGAACACTTTGTGATGTTCCATATGTTTATTTAGGTGTTTGTAAACATGCATTTCAAAAGGTTTCGATACAACGGATGAAAGAGATATTGGTCTAAAATTGTTTAAATCAGTGAGATCTCTTGATTGGGGTAAGGGAATGACTTTTGCTGCCTTTAGACCACATGGGAAGACATTCTGATCAATACACACATTATAAACATACGTAAGGGTATCAACAATGTAAGGTAGAGCAAGCTTGAGTATAGAAGCATTTAAGTTATCTGGACCCATTGCTTTTTTATTTTTAAGTTTTGAAATTAAGGAACCAACTTCATTAATAGCAAGCAAGGGGATGCTTTTTTCTCCCAGCCAGTCCCTTACATATCATGCATAGTCTGTCTGTTCATTTACAAATGGACACGTTTTTGCAGATTTTAATATTTTGGCATTTGATACAAAGTGTTTGGGTTTGTTAGTGTTCTTATGTTTGGTGAACTGGCACACTCACTCTGACAATGGGTTGCTTGTACAAAGAAAACAACACTGATTAAACAAAAGACTTACACATTATTTTCTTTCATTTCAGTTTTTTCCCAAGGAACGAGAGAGACTGGGAATCTGTTATCTGCTAGCTCCATTTTGTGTAGCACACACACACACACACACACACACACACACAGACACTCTCACTCTCTCTAGACTCTCTCTCTCTCTCTCTCTCTCTCCCTCCCCCTCTCTCTCTCACCCTCACCCTCCCTCCCCCTCCCCCCACCCTCCCCTCCTCTCTCCCTTCCCCCTCTCCCTCCCTCCCCCTCTCCTCCTCCCCTCTCTCAAATATGTTAACAATAGTAGTTCCATGTTATAGGCACGGTATCAAAGCAAAATCTATGCGAACACGACCAACTCCGTATAACACACTCCCGAAAGGATATGGTTGGTCCAATTGCCGAGACGGGGCATAGACCTCCCCATCTTACCCAAGCGCGTGAGCGCTCCTCACGTCACGCCACCACCACTATCACCAACACGACCACCACCACCCACCCACCCACAAAAAAAAAACAAACAAGCAAAATAGAGAGAGAGATAGACAGAGACAGACAGACAGACAGACAGACAGACAGACCTGTCAGGCAGACAGAGGACAGACAGACAGTCGGACAGAGACGGCGTCAAAGAGAGAGAGAGGAGAGAGTGGGACTTGGGGGGGGGGGGGGGGGGGGGGAAAAAAGACAGGTAGTGAACGGCATACAAATAGAGAGAAAACCACAGGAAGAGACACACTGAGTCAGATAGACAGACAGGCAAACCGGCATACACACTCTCATACAAACAGGGATAGAAGGAAGAGAGTGCGCGCACGCGCGCGCGCGCGCGCGATAGAGAGAGAGAGAGAGATAGAGAGAGAGAGAGAGAGAGAGAGAGAGAGAGAGAAGAGAGAGAGAGAGAGAGAGAGGGGGGAGACTGACAGACAGACAGAGTGAGAGAGAAACAGGCAAAGAGACAGACAAACGGATAAATAGACAAACTAGCGAACAAGTAGAGAAAATAGAGTCACTCTTAAGCTTTAACAGAGAGAAAGAAAGAGAGATGGAGCAGCGGACGGACAGGCAAACAAATAGACAAGCAAGCAGACAGCAAAATAGACAGACAGACAGACAGACAGACAGACAGGCAAGCAAGGGGACGCTAAATGAATCTCTAGTATTTAATCGTTCTTGGCAAAACGATTGGAGAACAGCTGGTCTCATATCGATTAAAAAATGTAATATTGGCAGCCGTCTGTACTGATTATGTTAACTGGAGGAAATGATTGTTGAAAGTATTAGCAGACCACATAGTCACAGTATTATTCGATTTCTTTTTCGACTTTTCAGTTATTTCATTAACGGCACGCCATAATGATGCTGTATCCCTGTTTGCGTTTATCAGTTTCCTAAAATGCTCAGATTTTGATTTTCTAACTAGATCTGATACTCTGTTTCTCTGCTTTTCATATTCATCTACTTTTTTGCGGTTTTAAGTGCATCCCTTAGTGCCATTTCTATAATAATGTCCTTCGTCAGCCAGCTGGGAAATACTCTGTGTTTTACCCTTTTTCTTCCAAGTGGGGCATGTTTATCGACGATTGAGAGAGAGATATTATACGAGGTATTATACGCTTCATATGGATCTGTGTAATTGGGTACACTGTAGAAAGGAGCTAAGCTTAAGTCGAGGAAAAATTCATCCTTACTGAAATTTTTGAAGCAGCGATATTGGATGGTTGTGTGGCCCTTATTCTGTTGCTTTGGAAGTTTACAAGACCAAGTGCACAAAATGAGACAGTGGTCGCTTATGCTTTTGTTGCCCACAGTTATATTGGATACCATGGCTTTGTTGTTCGTGTAGATATGATCCAGCAATGCAGATGTCTTTGCGATTCTAGTTGGATTATGAATAAGCTGATGCAAGCCAAAGAGTGTGGTGGTCGCATCCCAGGCAGGCTGCCGTTTAACACAAGATCAATATTTAAAATCACGGAGAAGAATGATATTTGGATAGCTCTTATATACATCATCCATCGTGTGTACAAAGTTGTCATACCAAGGAAAGTGGCAGCGGATTCCTATACACGTATCCAACTAGAAGAGGGGCTGAGTTGGAGGTTTTTACCTGCAGCTACATGCATTCAACATTATCAGGCTCAAGGTCACGCCACCTTTTTGTACAGTGAGCGATGCTTTGATGAATATATATTCCAAGTCCTGTTTCGCCAGAGTGACGTGCATTGCGTCGGACAAAGTTATAGTTAGTTATGGATAAAGCTGTATCAGTGAAACGGGAGTCAAGGCGAGTTTCACTAAGACCAAGCAGATGAATAGACGGGGATTCGTTTAGAAAAAAACAGACATCATGACTCTTATTTGACAGATGATAAACATTTAGGTGACCAATGCGTAATCCAGTATCAGTATTAATCACATTACAATGGTCCATTGTATTAATTCTAGAGCAAAGTCCTGAGCAACAAACAAAATAGATACACTGTCACAACAACAGTTAAAAATATAAAATCACCAATTATAGATTTCCAAGAACACACAAAATCAAAAAAAAGCAGGGCAATGAAGTTCAGTCCAAAGACTGTAAGTATGAGAGAGAGAGAGAGAGAGAGAGAGAGAGAGAGAGAGAGAGAGAGAGAGAGAGAGAGCTGGGAAGAGAGTCTAGTGGACCAGTGGATTCCATCAATTGAAGAGAAGAGAGAGAGAGAGAGAGAGAGAGAGAGAGAGAGAGAGAGAGAGAGAGAGAGAGAGAGAGAGAGAGAGAGAGCTGGGAAGACGGTCTAGTGGACCAGTGGTTTCAATCAGTTGAAGAGAGAGAGAGAGAGAGAGAGAGAGAGAGAGAGAGAGAGAGAGAGGGAAGACAGTGTAGTTGGTCAGTGGATTCCATCATTTGAAGAGAGAGATTTGAAAGACAGTCTAGGGGACCAGTTGATTCCATCAGTTGAAGAGAGAGAGAGAGAGAGAGAGAGAGAGAGAGAGAGAGAGAGAGAGAGAGAGAGAGAGAGAGAGAGAGAGTTTGGAGACAGTCATGTGGTCCAGTGGATTCCATCAGTTGAAGAGAGAGAGCTGGAAAGACAGACTAGTGGACCAGTGGATTCCCTCAGTTGAAGAGAGATAGCTAGCAAGACAGTCTAGTGTAGTTATAGTTATGGCTATAACGTAAATTAAAACGTCAGGCATCATCCATCTCCCACAATGAACAAACCTACAGATTTTCAGAAAGATCGGCCAAGTACTTTCTGAGATATTACATAAAGAAGAAAAACCGTTATGGGCAGTTATAACCGTTAGTAACGGCTATAACGATAAAGTAAAACATCGGGTATCATGCGTGACCCATAATGAACACACCTACAAATTTGCAGAAAGATCGACAGAGTGCTTTCTGAGATATTCCACAAAGACGAAAAACCACTATGGGCCGTTATAGCCGTTAGTAACGTAAATAACGGTAAATTTAAGGCATCGGGCATCATCCGTGACCCATAATGAACATACCTGCTAATTTTCACAAAGGTCAGCCAAGTACATTCTGAGATATTCCATGAAAAAGAAAAACCGCTACAGGCTGTTAAAGCCGTTAGTAACGGCTATAACTATAAACTAAAATATTGGGCATTATTTCTGACCTATAATGAACATACCTACAAATTTTCAGAAAAGAACGGCGAACGACTTTCTGAGATATCCTACAGAGAAGAAAAACCGTTACAGGCCGACGTTTTAGTTTACCATGTAGTCGTTTTTAACGACTATAATGGCCTGTAACCGTTTTCCTTCTTAATGGAATATCTTAGAAAGTACTTGGCAGATTTTTCTGAAAATTTGTAGGTAGTTCACTATGGATCACGAATAATGCTCATTTTTTAGTTTATCGCTATAGCCGTTACTAACGGTTGTAACGGCCTGTAACGGTTTTTCTTCTTCATTGAATATCTCAGAAAGTTCTAGCCCGATGTTTGTGAAAATAAGCAGGTATGTTCACTATGGATTACGGATGATGCCTGATATTTAGTTTACCCTTATAGTGTTGCTAACGGCTGTAACGGCCTGTAATGGTTTTTCTTCTTCATGGAATATCTCAGAAAATACTTGGCCGATCTTTGTGAAAATTACCAGGTATGTTCATTAGCGATCATGGATGATGCCCGACGTTTTAGTCTGCCGTTATTAACAGCTTTAATAGCCCATGACGGTTTTTCTTCTTTATGGAATATCTCAGAAATCACTTTGTCGATCTTTCTGAAAATTTGAAGGTATGTTCATTATGGGTCACAATAATGCCTGATATTTTAGTTTACCTTTATAGCCATTACTAACAGCTGTAACAGCCTGTAATGGTTTTTCTTCTTCATGGAATATCTCAGAAAGTACTTGGCCGATTTTTTGTGAAAATTACCAGGTATGTTCATTAGGGATCACGGATGATGCCCGATATTTTAGTTTACCGTTATATCCATTACTAACGGCTGTAAAACCTGTAGCGGTTTTTCTTCTTCATGGAATATTCAGGAAGTACTTGGCCAATCTTTGTGAAAGTTAGCATGTATGTTCATTATGGGTCAAAGATGATGCCCGTTGTTTTAGTTTACTGTTATAGCCATTATGTACGACTGTAATGGCCTGTAACCGTTTTCCTTCTTTATGGAATATCTTAGAAAGTACATGGCCAATTTTTATGAAAATTTGTAGGTGTGTAGGTACTATAGTATATAGTATGTAGGTATGTAGCATGTAGATAGATATTTGTAGGTAATGTACGATGTTTTAGTTTGTCGCTATAGCTGTTACTAACGGTTATAATGGCCTGTAACGGTTTTTCTTCTTCATGGAATATCTCAGAAAGTTCTGGGCCGATGTTTGTGAAAATAAGCAGGTATGTTCACTACGAGTTACGGATGATGCCCAATGTTTCAGTTTGCCGTTATTAATGGCTATAATAGCCCATAACGTTTTTTTTTTCCATAAGGATTATCTCAGAAAGCACTTTGTCGATCTTTCTGAAAATCTGTAGGTATGTTCATTATGGGTCACGGATGATACTCATTTTTTTTAGTTTACTGTTATAACTGTTACTAATGGCTATATCTGCCCATAACGGTTTTTCTTTTTCATAGAATATCTCAGAAAGTACGTGACCGATCTTTCTGAAAATGTGTAAGTATGTTCATTATGGGTCATGGATGATGCCCGACGTTTTAGTTTACCGTTATAGCCGTTAGTAACGGCTATAACGACCTGTAACGGTTTTTCTTCTTCATAGAATATCTCAGAAATTATGTGGACTGTATTTCTGAAAATTTGTAGGTAGGTTCATTATGGGGTGTCAAGATGATGCCCCGTTGTTTAAAATTACCGTTATAACTGTTTCTAACAGCCCATAATAGTTTTCTTCTTTATGGAAAATCTCAGAAGGTTCTTGGCCAATCTTTCTGAAAATTTGTAAGTATGTTCATTATAGGTCACAGATGATGGTCGATGTTTACCAGAACAGCCATTACTAATGGTTACACCAGCCCAAGAACGTTTTTTCCTCTTTATGGAATATCTCACGCATATTCAGGATAAACTGGGAGTATGTTTATTTGCTTTGGATCTTGTCATTGTCTTGTCTTTAATTTGTTTTGTTTTGCCCTAAGCAGAGCAAGGAGATGAAACGAGTGGGGATTCATCTAAGGATGCCAGGGAGGTCAATATGTGATAATTTCTGGGTTTTTAGTTCTGCTGCAAACTAACCCAAGCACTAGGGAGGTCAAAAGGTGAAATAGCTAGAGTTTTCAGCTCTGCTGCAAACTAACCCAAGCACTAGGGAGGTAAAAAGGTGAAATAGCTAGAGTTTTCAGCTCTGTTGCACACTAAGCCAAGCACTAGGGAGGTCAAAAGGTGATAATAGTAAGAGTTTTCAGCTCTGCTGCTAACTAACCAAGCCCTGTCACTTAAGTAAGTGCAGACAGCAGCTACAAATTGTGCGGAACAGATTTTACATGGATCTCTCAAGAGATGCAATCTCCTCCTGACTGACCAAACAGGAGTATATTGAAGTACTTGGTATGGGGGGAAAACCAGTGAAGGTTAAAACCAAGTGCAGGCAAACAATTCTTCCGTCATTACATTAAGGAACATCAGGGATATACAAATATGAAATCACTGTAAGCATATGGGAACCATCATAATCGATCTTGAAGACAGAACCATTCATTTTGCCTGCTCCAAGGCTTTCATCTACTGGATTAGACTCATCAGGAGGCAGGGCCGATTGTTTATACGGCCCCATAGCATCAATTACCATGGTTTATAATTCTGTGGTATTCTCACGACAAGGGTTCAAATACAATATCCAGCAGAACCCCCAAAACTGCCAGCAGAGGGTAGAAAGTCACACAGAAAGAAAACGTGGTAAGGAAATAAGCTGTTGAAAGACTAACACCGTTATATAAACAATAGAAGAGAGAGAGAGAGAGAGAGAGAGAGAGAGAGAGACAGACAGACAGACAGACAGACAGAGATGGAGCCACGGAATGTTGAAGAATACAAAATAGCATGAATGAAAAGAAACCTAATAATAAAAAGTATATCTGAATGCTATAACCAAAAAAAAAAGGAAAGAAAGAAAAGAGGGGAGTGGGGGGGGGGGGGGGGGGGGGGGGGGGGGGGGGGGGGGGGGGGGGGCGAAGCCAATGCTACAGAGATGGTTACCGGTATACGCACAGCGAAGTCAAAGAAGCACGCAGCACAGACTGATTTGTGGCCGATTCAGCTGTTGGCAAACACTGGGACAATCTCGTGTTTCACCAGATGGAGCAAGGTGCGCAGACTGTATGAGGTCGGATGAGTGTAGGGGAGTGAAGATGCCCTCTGCTACATACTAACTTATATTCTTAACGGGAGGGAAGGGGTGGTTCAGGGGGGGATGGGGGAAAGTGTGTGTGTGTGTGTGGGGGGGGGGGGGGGGGGGTAAACAACTGTAGTCTCGACAAGTGGGGCGTGGCTTAAACCTCCTGGCTGTTGTAGTGTGTCCAGATGGGGGATGAAGGGTGGGGGGGGGGGGGGGGGGGGGGCTTGGAGGAGCAGGACGTGGTGGGTAAGAGGTGGTAGAAACGACCTGCTGGTTCCATTTGATGGACAGGGTGAGGAGGCGTGGCCTAACCCCCACAGATGTTTGTGTGGCATTAGCATGCAGACAACTGAGGGCGGGAGAGAGGAGAGGAAGGGAAGACAGGGGAGGGGAGGTGGGCTGGGTGGGTGGTTGGTTGGTATGGAAAGTATATGTGGGCTAGGGAAGGGCGATGTGGTGGGAGTAGAGTGGGGGCAGTCAGATTTTGTCGTCTGTGTTCCCCCAGTGATAGGTATTGTGAGAGAGAGAGAGAGAGAGAGAGAGAGAGAGAGAGAGAGAGAGAGAGAGAGAGAGAGAGCTCAGAACTTGGAAAACTTGTATTCGATCAAGGATTGAGATTCTAGGCAGAGCCATTTCTCCCAATGTCATCGCCAAGCTAAATCATGCGATGAGATTTAAAGATAAGAAACTGAAAAGAAACAGGTCAAAATGAACATGAAAAAAGGAGAAAAAAAAAAAAGACAAAGGACTGTGGAGTACATGATTCACACACACTCAACGCTTGGTATTATTTATGGATATAACTAGTGCGGTAACAACATACACATCAGTAATCGCTTGTGTTATAAGTGATTGCTGCAAAACACGTCTTTGAGACAGTGTAATCTACGTTAAAGAGTCTGTGAAATGTTTTCGAAATTTTTTTGAAGGTGTGCAGTTTAATTTTTAGGTTTATGGGAAGAGAGTTCCAACTGGATGAACCTGAAAATGCAAAACTAGTTTTTGAACATGTCGATCCGAGCACGTTGTAGAATGTAGCTGTTAGATCCATATTGACACGATGCGTTAGTAAGTGAATCACTGAGGTATTGTGGGGCCAGATAATTGTGTACTTTTTTTGTTGAAATCTAGTTGTGTTTGTAGCGGCAGTATGTTTAATTTAGCCTGCTTTTCAGAGGTTGATAAAGAAGAGTCTGACAGAATTATTTTTGCAGCTCTTCTTTACATTAAAACTTTTCTATGAGAGCACGCATGCGTGTGTGCATGTTTGCATGCACAAGCACGTGCGCGCGCGCGTGTGTGTGAGTGCGTGCATGCGTGCGTGCGTGCGTGCGAGCATGTGTGTGTTTAATACCGCGCATGTAAGCAATTTTATCTTGGTACTGGCTCTTGAGATGGCATTATGGAATCGCAGACCCATAATGCTGCGTTTAAAATGAAACAGTGATCGTTCTCTGCATTTGTGTATTGAAAAGTCATTAAGAGTACTTGTGGCACTCGACCTTCTAAGAATGCTGTGGAAACGCCTCTGACTGAACAATTTGTGAGTAGCATCTTCCTGTAATGCGTGAGCACTGACTCATCATTTTGTTTTAAGATACGATTTGTATTTGTTTAGAAACCCAGTAACAGGCAGTATGATGGAGAAAATTTCGTTTCTTCCCCATTCCATACTTTTGGTGATACACACACACACACACACACACACACACACACACAAGCCAAGCCCTCTTCGTGATGGGTGTTTCCCATGTAAACAACGACTCACCTGTCAACGAAGTTTCTAGTTATTCGTTATGTTTTCAGATAATTTGGGTCGTAGCTCATGATTGAACAAACACGTAATATTATCAATATTTTTGTTGTTGCTGTTGCTGTTGTTGTTGTTGTTGTTGTTATATGTGTTTATGCTTGTGTGAATGGATGTTGATGAACTGAAGTTTGCATTATGAAGTTATGATGACGCGTTTGATATTCTCTATACTGATATTGCTTGAAGTGATGTTTATGAAATGATGTTTCGTGCGAGTATTTCAAAGTAAATGAAACAAAACTTGGACATGACAAAACTACCGTTGTGATTTTGATAAGTTTAAAAAAAAAAAGGAATATTCATCCTTATCTATCTTTACATTCCTATAACTTTTAATCCGTTTTTTCATTTTACAGTTTTCAGCCTTTCTATGAGTGTGATGAGAGAAGAATGTTTTTCTGTGCCACCTTCCCTGCAACCTCAGTGGCATTTGAACCTAACAGCTCATTGCAGACCCCCCCCCCCCCAGCCATAGCCATAGCCTGGTCTGGCCTGTCACAGCCCCGGCACCAGCAATCCAGAGGGAACAAAGTCAAGTCGTCAACAGGCAACCCACGTGAGAAGACACTGCACTGCTGCCAAGTGACTTCAGTGGTGTTCAGTGGCGCCAGTTCTGATCCAGCAGACGCAGGACACTACCTACTAAGCCTCCCACTGACAACAATGACTACTTACGGTTTCCCTCTGGTGGCCATTTTCTTTAGGTGCTGAATACATGGAAAGATAAGCGACTCTTGCTTCTTTGTTCTACTGTGTCCTAAATGTGAAATGTTATCTGTCTTTGCCTGAAGAACACCCAGCAGGTCGAAATGCATTGCATCTTGTCCTGTGCTTTGTTTGTCTATGTCCTTGGCAGTAACTAAACCTCTCTCTTTCAAAATAACTACTTAGTCATGGAACCGTCGCAAGTGAGCTCTTCCTCTGGAAGGCGCCACCACGTCTATCCAACGACAGTCCCCATGGATTTGCCGATATCAGTGACACTGGCAGAATCAAAACAAGGCCATAGATGTGGAGCAGACATCGAAACTGAGGTCACCATGAGAGTAGGGCATGGAGGGCTACAGAATTAAGACTTGGAAAAAAAAAAGAGAAAAAAAAAAAAAAAAAAAAAAAATGCTGATTGATGAGAATGAGGATAATGAAGATGATGCTACGGATTTCATTCTGCTCTGAAAATACATTACAGAATAGTACTCTATGCTTACTTTCATAATATATCCTGGCGTCAACCAGCTTGAGAGACACAGACACCTGCCGTGTTAGTAAGAAATTTGAGCAACACTGTCAGAGATGCAAGCATTTAGTGGATGGAATTTGACTGTGTGGTCCCAGTCTTCCCAACTGAAGCCCTAGCAAACTCAACTCTGAGTAGGAGCTATTCAGGGCAGAAAAATCCCACGTGGGCACAGATGAGAATCGAACCCACGACCTCCCAGCCAGAATCCACAATGCTAACCACTTCACAATGGCGGTTGGTAAGCAAAGAGAATTCTGTCCTTGTTCGCCAGGCTGTGTCTCTGGACTTAAAATGATTTTCTCATTCCCTGTCTGTTCATGTCACAAAGAAGGTGAAAATCATGAGAAAAAATGTATCTGTGGTTGGGTTTCAAAACAAACACCTGAAAATCAAACACAGGAGATGGCTGTTCCAGGTCATCCCAAACACATCAGGATTCCTGTTTCCTGTCACCATAGTGACGCCACCGGGACTTTAAGTGATCACACACACACACACACACACACACACACACACACACGTGCTGGGAAAAAAACTTGTAAACTCTATGCCACAATCGTTTGATTTTTGAAAGCCTTTGCGTCTATTAACAAGGATATTTATGAACAAAACTGTTCAAAATTGTGTGAGAGGATTTTGATGTCTGGTTTTTGAAGCTATGTATAAAGTTGTAAAAAGCAGATATAGAACTGAGTCTGGACTGACTGAATAATTTTGTAGAGTGTACAGCTGGTGTCTGGCAGGGTTATGCCTGTAGTTCTGCATCATTTTCTTTTGTGATGAATGTACTTGGTTTGGGTGGTCTCTAGGGGCTAACTTTCCAAGGCATTTGTCAGAATTGTTGATTCTATTAGTAAGAGATGGTTCTCTTCTAGTATTGGAAATAGTAATGGATCTACGGTATCCCAAAGACAAATGTATGAAAGACTGCCACCTCCTTGGAACTAAACGTGAATTTGAATAGAAGTACTATCATCATATTCAGGAAAGGGGTTTATCTGTCTGTTTCGGTGAGATGGGTGTGTGATGGCGTTGTCATTGCTGCTCTAAACTTTTATAAATGTTGGGCAATTTTCTTTTTCAGAAGATCTTGCAAGTAAAGCGAAAAGTGTGTCAGTAATTGTTACGAAAGAGATTGAATGCATTAAAAAAAAAATTAAGATAATTTTGAACATATATGAATCACAAATACAATCAATTTTGCTGCATGAAGCTAAAATTGGGGAATTGGGGAAAAGAAGGAACCGTGTATTGTGAAGCGACGCATGAAACTGTTTTAAGGTTTAGATAATGAATTTTTGATGACTTGATTATGAGGTAAGAAAACCAATTTTGTTTAGCAGTAAGGTGTGTATTCGATATGTTTAAAGCTTTAGTGCATAGGCAGTTTTAGACTACATTGCAAATCGGAAAATGATGCATGTCTACTGTGTGAATATAAAATTAGGGATGTGAAGCAGAATTAATTTCAGTTTCAATTTCGTGAAGGCGTCACTGATTGAGGACCAGGCTATATATGCGACACCACATCTGCTAAGTTTTCAGATCACACTGCGCACATTTACGGCCGATGGATACATTAATCAATGACTGAAGGTGAGAGGATTTAAGACGAGGGTCTCATAAATATGACTTCACAGATATCTGACCCACACATTAACCCAACGCAACGTGCTCTTCAGCCCCTGGATACCCTATAACATTGTCTGCGCCACTCTTAACATTGTATGTGTGTGTTTGCGTGGGTATACATGTTGTATGTGTGTGTGTGTGTGTGTGTGTGTGTGTGTGTGTGTGTGTGTGTGTGTGAAGTCAAGTCAAGTCAAAATGATCTTTATTGAGGGTTAAAGAATAAGCTTTACAGCTTTTTTTCATCCTGCCCTCACAAAAAAGGGGGGAAAAAACTCATTGAAGGAACCATCAAACAAATCATTTATCAAACATTATGAAGAAAAAAAATATTAAAGCAATTAACACATTCAAAGGATCATAATGCTATCAAAACGATTGTACAAGTTAAGTAAATATTGTAATTAACATTACATATCATCATCATATACGAGAGAGAGAGAGAGAGAGAGAGAGAGAGAGAGAGAGAGAGAGAGAGAGAGAGAGAGTTTTCCATCAAATTCCTTTTAAGAGCTCTTTTAAATATTCCTTTCGAATGACATGATTTTAAAGAAGATGGTAAATTGTTCCATATCGTACCTCCAGAATATGTAAAACTAGATTTGTAGAGATTGTTGCGGGGTCTGGGGAAGGAAAGCTTGTGTGAGTGTCTGTTTTCATTGATAACAAAGTTTTGGATTATTTTCTTTGGAGCTATTCTATTCACTACATTGTACATACATAAACATTTGTTGAAGAAGAGTCTTTCTTTAAAACGGTAGAATATTTAATGTTCTGTAATCACTCACTCTCAAGTAGTAGATTTCAGATGTATTATCTTTATAGCTCTTTTATGAAGACGACTTATTTGTTTCAAATTAGTTTCACTAGAATTATCCATAAGGTGGACGCATAGTTAATAAGAGATAAAATGTGTGCGTGAAAGAATACTTTCCTGGTTGAAGATTAAGAAAATGTTTTATTTTTGTAAGTTGATAAATTCTTTTGGATATACGTTTTCCAAGATCAGTGATGTGATCATACCATGATAAGTCATTGTCAATAATAACCCCTAATATCTTATGAGATGTTACCACCTCAATCTTTTGGTCTTTGACATATAATGATGCAAACGGGAAACTCATTTTTTTCTGTCGTTTTTGACGTGTAGTCACAAACATGCATTTAGTTTTATCTGCATTGAGGGCCATGTGGTTCATTTCTGTCCATAGAATTAGTCTATTGATATTACTCTGAAGGTTACTTACAAGAATGGTAGGATTAGCGCTATTTGACTGCAGTGAAGTGTCGTCAGCAAACATTTCGCAACCGCACTTTATATATAAAGGCAAATCATTTATGTAGATTGAAAATAAGAGGGGTCCTAAAACAGATCCTTGAGGAACACCAAATTTCAAAGGAAGTAACTGAGACCTGTTGGAACTAATTTCAACAAGTTGTGGCGATCAGTAAGAAAGATCTGATGATAAACTCTATAGCCTACTTGATAGTTTGTAATGTGTAAGCTTTTTTTTATAAGATGTGAATGGCTATAACGTCAAAAGCTTTAGCAAAATCAACAAAAAGAATTCCAGTAAATTCATTATTGTTTATATTAGATAGACATTTATCTATAAGCTGTATGAGAGATGAATGGCAAGAGTGATTTTGTCGAAAACCTGATTGATTTTCATGAATGAGATCATAATACTTCAGATGAGAATATAAATGCATTTGAACATGTCTTTCAATTGGTTTTGACAAAAGGGAAAGAATTGAGATGGGTCTATAATTAGAGGGATTGGCAGGATCTCCCTTCTTGAGCAAAGGTATCACTTTGGCCTGTTTAAATTTTACGGGGAAATATTCTTTTTCAATACACAGATTATAAGCATAGGTAAGTGTATCAGCGATAACTGTTGAAGAGATTCTTAATATCTTTCCATCGATTCCGTCCATGTCTCTGGTTCCTGATTGTTTTAAATTCAGCAACCAATTAAAAACTTCATTTATTGAAATATACGGTATGGAGAAAACCGAAGTGACATTTTTTGAACGACAATATTGTTGTAACTCTTGTAAATCGTTCTCATTAGTTTTATCACACATTACTATGTTATTAGCAACATTTGCAAAAATGAGTTAAGATCTCCTGGTGATATGTCTTTTACTGGATTTTGAGAAGCCTTTAATTTATTATTGGTTAAAAGATTAATAGCCTTCCACATCACTTTTGAATCTGTGTGAAGAAGATAATAAATCTTGAAAATATTTTTTCTTCGCTTTTCGTTTCATAGAATTAACTCTATTTCTTTGTTTTCTGAATTGTTCTTTGTTTTTTGACCTGAGATAATGGTCTCTTTTATATATTTCATTGTCTATTTCCTTAGTCAGCCAAGGAGGTTTAATTACATATTTCACTCTTTTTCTTACAAAAGGAGCATGTTATTATACACTGAATTAAAAATGTATTGATCCAGAAGTTAATAGCGTCATCGGGGTTTCTTATCTGATAAACATAATCTAAACCTGAGTGAAGTAAATCGTAAAGATAAGCATTTCTATCGAAATGTGTAAAGCATCGGTAAAAGATTTCCTTATGCCCAAACTTGGGAATTTTGATACCTTTCTTCCTCCATGTTAAACAAACAGATGAATGGTCACTGCATCCGGTCTGTACGGAACACATTTCGACTATGTTTACTTTTGTGTTAACATAAATATGATCAATTAGAGTTTCAGTATGTTCAGTAATACGTGTCGGTCGATCAATTATTTGTTCTAATCCATACATAGCATAAACACGACTCCATTTTGTTTCCAGGTTTCGTCAAATCTATATTAAAATCACCGAAAATAATTATTTCTTTTGACTCAAAATTTACAGCATCCATCATTGAATTAAACTTGTCATACCAGTCGTAGTAGTTTCAGCTGGGTTTCTATATAGAAATCCTACCAAAATTGGTTCAGAATGTCTAAAAGTAATTTCTATCCAGAAAGATTCAACATCATATGTGTTTCCAAATGGGGCATTCTTTTGAAGTTTATTGAGTTTGAACAATACAAAAGTAATCCAGTTGACTTAGGTGTAACTGGATCAAGTCGGTTTATATTATAGTTAGGTATGTACATATCGGAATCAGGAATAAAATCTGTTAATCGAGATTCAGCAATACAAAAAAACATGAAAGTTATTGCCATTATTATATAGAATCGTTGCAATTTCATCGGCTTTATTTCTAGCACTGTTGATATTTAAAAATCCTAATCAAAGCACCTCTGTGCGGGCCATGTGTCTAACGCAGAAGGCATAGTGTTACAAAAACGTCAGTCAATATTCAACTATAATCTTATGCACAGTCTGCTTTATGCAACGTAATACACAGGTGAATACATACAATACAATCATAAAGACTGCGAATCATTTAATACAAATAAAAAACTAGTTCTGTTATCTAACTTAAATCACTGTTTCAAATTGACAATTAACAATGCACATCAAGAAAAATTAAACCATTCAAGGAATACACAAGCACTGAACTAGTCTCATTAAATCTCAGAGGTTACAAAATCAAACTATATATTCAAGGAAACAAATAAAGTAAACACTGTGAGGGGAAAAAATGAACAATATGTGAAAGGGAAAAAAGCGGAAGTACGCAATATTTTTTGTACTATTCCTATATTATGTACACGTGTGAAGACTGACCACTTGTTCAGTGAAAAGGCAGTCCTGCTCACCTCACGCAGACTGCACACACACACACACACACACACACACAACACGACTTGCGACCGCAGTGGCCTGATGCAGCTGTCCACAAAGAAAATATCCGGACCAAACAGACGTCGTGACCTCCACCAAAGTCCAGCGATGCAATGCTCAGCCCCACGCCGGAGCTCTCTTTTTTTTATTACAACACACACCCTCGCATGCACAAACATACGGAAGCACACATACACACACCTGCCCGCATGCACGGGCGCGCGCTCACACACACACACACACACCCGCCCGCATGCACGCGCGCTCACACACACACACACACACACACACACACACACACACACACACACACACAATGTATTCTCAACCAGCAAATTGACTTTGTTGCATTTGATGTGTGTTTATGTAAGATGTCATCAGGTTAAACAGAAGTTGGTCATACGGAATAGGCGGTGTTTGTGTCATGGTGAAGGCATTGTCATCATTGAACATCGGTTCATAAAACCTGTGACGACCCGGCGCTGCAGTGGTTCATTCCCGGGCATGGAGGATAGTGGAGAGGGATGTGGTTTAGCGGAGTTGTCTGGCCGCCGCTATACTGAGAGGAGGGGGGGGGGGGAGGAGGACCGCGGGGGGCACGGTCAGAGGCACTTGAAGTTTGAGGGGCAGTGGATTGTTTCTGCGGAAAAGGGGTGGATAGTGGGTCATGGACTCTGCCGGTGGACACTCAGTAGTTGGGGCGCTGCTTTGCTGCCTGTAATCCGACAGCCTGTTCTGTTGATTGGGATTGAATGCCAGTTATTGACATCCCATTTTGACGTTTAGAAGTCAACGGTCCATTCTGTCTTGAATTAAAAACATGGGACTGAAAGGGGAACAAGGACTGCTTAAAGTTCATCGCCAGTTTGGCAGTACCTGTTTCACTGGGATGGATGAGGTTACTGTACAACGCAAGTTTGGGCTTTCCTTCAGTGGTTGTGAATGTAGTGTAATTATCCATAAAATCAACGTTCAGCGTTTCACAGGCTTTTTGGATGTTGAGATTAGTGGGTGAAATAAGGGTATTGAGGTGGTGTTTGCCCCTCGCGGGTATTATAGAACTGATGACTATTTTGGCATTTGGAAAAATCTGGGTGGCCAGGTGGATAAGGTCACACCATGTCTCTCTGGGGATTTTTCCTGTCTTTCTACAGTCATTGATCCTACATGGATAATCAATACTTTGAGCGCAGGACAACTCTTTTGATGTTGTAGCCAGTTAAACAAGTCTTCTGTTGTCATGCCTGAGACACATACTTTTGACACAAAGTGTTGCCGAGGCACTATTCTGCGCAGGTCAATGTCTCTGACAGCAGAATCACCAACAAGTAGCACTGAAGTTCTGTCGGACACTGACCGTGTTGACAGAACACCCTGCACACTGCTGGGACTGTTTTGGATTCGAGCACTCGTGGTGGGCAGTTCTGAGGCTCCGCTGATAACTGTCTCTGGAGGAGTTCTCTTCTCTTCACGTTCTGTTGCATGTTTCACTTCTGTATTGGCGTATTCATCATCCTGACAGGGATCCTGCTTGTCATGCTGTCCATGCTGCTGACATGGCGGAACTGCAGTTTCACTTCTCGGATCAACGGGCTTCTGGGACATTTCGTTTGCAGCCACAGAAGCTGGAGCAGAGTCTTCCTCGGTTGCTGGTGTCTTGCTGCAGGGGATGAGCGAGTGGGTTGGTGCTGCAGGGGGTGAGGGGGTGGGTTGATGTTGCAGAGGGTGAGTGGGTGGGTTGGTGCTGCAGGGGGTGAGGGGCTGGGCTGGTGCTGCACTAATCGAATATCCAGATCACACTGTGTACCGCAGTCACGTGATTGAGTGGGGTTTAGTTTTCTTAATTCAGTAAAAATATTTCCCACATGAGTCTTCAATGATTGATTCTCTTTTTTGAGTGTGATAATCTGTTTGTTCAGCTCAACAATGTTTGCCTTCAGAGAATCGATGTGAGAGTGGAGCGAGTCAGACTGTGAAATAAATTGTACACGCAGCTCATTTCTCACATATACCTTGGCATCCTCAGTTTGTCCAGACACTGAATTCCTAAGCTCAGACAGAAACAGCTGAAGATCAGTCACCGTGTCGTGGAGTTGCTGAATTCTTCTTGCATAATATGTTGTTGATGCTTTTTCTCTCCGGGTTACTTTCTGTCGGGGGGTGACACACAGGGTGCGCGTCTGCGAAGCTTGTGGAGGATTTGAGAGTGGCTCAGTTTGCTTATCCGCACAGGAGTTGAGTGGACATGGGAATCATCTTTGATAGCACCAGATGGTGACTGATCCACCCCAGACTGCACACGGTGTGGTGTCTGTAATTCACAGGTCAACTGTCTGGTGCCTGCGTCAGAATTGGCTGTGTTGAGGGCAGCTGCAAAGTCTGTTCCTTGTCTGGAAGACAAGCTGATGTGGTCCTCAACAGACTGCTTCGTACAAGACAGGGGTGTAGGAGGGAGAAGGACAAACTCTTCTGTGTCTAAAGTTTTTTTCTTGTGTGACATGTAGCGGAGATATAGAATAAGTAAATATGGGTGAACTTCTATCATCATCTCTGTCATCATCTGGAACCGTCATTGAAGTGACTGTCATTGCTGGAGGCTTTAAAGCAATATCATCAGCTACGGAACCCAGAAAGTCAGTGGTATGCTCAGCATGACTTTGTCAGACAGAAAACATCACCATTCGTTATGTAAGACTGCACGAGGTGACTGACGACCTCACACTCCTCAGTGTCCCACTGCGTACAGTCTCTACCTTGGCACAGAAAGGTACCAGCCTCTAAACTGGACTTGAAATATACAAACTAAGGGTAATACGTTTAGACGTGGGTTGGAAAGAGTACAAGCGTATTACTGTTTTTGCCAAGGAGTTTTGTACTTCAGATATCCACTGGGATGAAGAAGGAAGGATTTGTTCGTGCTCGTCATAATCAGTGGCTTCCAGCTTAACGGAGTCGTTGACGATAGCAGAATAGCGATACAGAAGCACGTTGCGCCATATAAGAAGTTCTAAATTGCCACACCAAAATCGCGTTTTGGATTTGATCAAGAGTTGATTTTAATTTTTTTTTTGTCGACTCTATATCATGGGCCTGTTGTTGCATATCCCAGAGAAAAGCTATGTTCGACTCTATAACAGAACACACACGCACAAAACCAATTCATCGTAACACCGGTAAAAAAACAACTCACATCACCTCATCGCAGTGCTGACTTCGGGGATTTGTCACTCCAGTTTGTGATCACATGATCCACAGGCTACCAAAGTTTTTAACAAGAGTATTCATATAACGCACCGTTGAAACACAGAGCACTGCAGAATAACACAATTGTCAAATGTAAGGCGCCTGTACCATCAGCAGCAATCCAAAACATTTTCAAAATCAAACGATCGAAACATTTTCTTTCGAATTGCCTCAAAGTGATGGCTCGATCGGCGACAGTACTTACATCATTCATTACAGGGAACACTCACAGATTGACAGTACTATGAATCACGACTGAATCGACGCTATAACCGGTGTAAACTCACTAATTTTGACGGACATCTTCACCTGAATAGCCGCTTCCGTCCGCCATAAAGTGTGTGTGTGTGTGTGTGTGTGTGTGTGCACGTGTAGGAGGGTGGGAATGAGTCCATGTGTATGCGCCGATATATGCAGTGTGTGTGTGTGTGCGTGTGTGTGTGTGTGTGTGTGTGTGTGTGTGTGTACATGTGTGTAATCTGTGGGCTTTTGTGAGCGAGCATGATTCTGCATTTATGCTTGAGCGCATGTGTGTGAACATGTGTATGTATGTGTGGATGTTTGCCGGTGTACATGCATACAGGCGTGCGTATGAGCGCACGCGCGCGCGCGCGCGCGCGTGTGTGTATGTATGTACATGTATGTGCATGCATAAATGTGTGTGCATGCGTATGTGTGTACATGTGTGTGTGTGTGTGTGTGTGTGTGTGTGTGTGTGTGTGTGTGTGTGTGTGTGTGTGTGCGAGCGTCTTCGTGCGAGAGAACACGTGCTGTATATGTATGTGCGCTCTGTGCGGGATGTTGAAATTTGATAAGCATTTAGAAAGAAGATGGAACGTTACATCTTTTACCTTCACGTTTTAGTTATAAACAAAATTAAAGGTGAATTAAATAATCCAAAACACAGTTCAAAGTGGGAGTGACGAACATAATGTATAAAATTCAACATAGCAGTGGAGCTAATGATACAATAACTTAAATACCTCAACACCAGAACTGTAATAGGAAGCGCTACAAAATCACCATAGATGGTAGGATCGACGCCATTGAACGATTTGGTGTCGACCAGGGACAAATTTGAAATGAAATGACGTATTGTGCTCTAGTTTACAATAGTAGGGTCATAGAACGTTATAAGTGAAGGAGTAAACGACTGTTGAAGACGATGCAATTTAATGAAGATTAAAATAAAGAATGGAAAATTACATATCTCATCTGCACGTGCTAGGGAAGTAGATTAAATATGATTCAGATGAAAGTAGATGCCCAAAATCAAGATGCCAATAGTCGACATGGTACAAAAGAAGTGTAAGAAAAATAAAATAAATGAGATTTCTATTCCGTATGGATGGTAATAAAGTCAAGGAAAAGTAAACTGACACCCCCCAAGTGAATGGCTTCTCGTGAACCTGTCAATTTGTTTTCGTGGGTGAACGGCGACGCTTTCGAAATTTACGGGATGTAAGCTGGATCTATGAAGATTTGGATAGAAAGGACAGCTTTTACGTGGCAGAGAGAGTGGGGGTGGTAAGGAAAAGGGGAGTATTGAGCGGGTAAACTATGGAGATGGGGGATCTCTCACTACGGGGCAGTATGAATGTGAACCCGTTCTGTCTGTGTCTCCCATCACCTCCCACTCATCTCTCGCTTTGTTTGCTCCAACCCCTTCCCTCCTCTGTCTCTTCTCTCTCTCTCCCCCCCCCCCCCCCCTCCCCTCCACCCTTGTCCCTCCTTTTCTGCCTACTCCCCCTGCTCCCTTTCGACACACACACATTGCAGGTCTTACCCTGTGAGTTGACGTCGGAGAAAACACGTTAGGGACTACCAATGTTTATTGAGATTTTGTGCTGCCTACGTCTCAATCGTAGGAGGAAAGACGTCACTGACTAAGCATTTTTAGGACTAGGTTTTGCAGCCTACGGCCCACCTGTTCACCCATCCACAGTGTCCCTGGTGTTTATTGCGGGGTTTATGTATTGATTTCTTTCTTGTATCCCAAATCGACATCTAGAAATACGCCACAGCATCTGTCAGCCCTTGCACGAGTACTGTGGGCATTGAGCTATGAACATTGTGTCTACCTGTTACACCATGGAATGTCACAATCCCACGATTTGTCACAAATTGTGACAAAGCATAGCGAACCTCGTAGGACATCACCACAGAAAGCTGCAACGGCGACATACTGTGGAAAGCTCTCTCCATATATTGTCACAGACCGACATTTCTTATGAGGACTGCCCATGAGTTATTTGATTACTTTACACAGTATACTTCACACTACACATGATACACCATGACATATGCAGAGTTATTATCACCGTCCTAATCATCATCTATTTGATGTTCAATTGATAACATTGGTCAGACTTCCTTGTATGTCAAATCAAACCGTGAACAGACGGCAAGTTGTGAAGTGATTATCAACCAACCTTTGTAAGCTAATGGAATCCTCTGACCCTCCCAATCAATCTGCTGAAGGGGTTAAACGACAGATGTTTAAGCAGTGCATCATTTGCTAGAACTGGTCCTCAGGTGGGAGTGGATATAGTCGCACATACACTCACTGGCAGATTTTTCAGGGAATGGAGATTAGTCATGTGGTCCCTGCTCTCTCTTCTCTCTCTCTCTCTCTCTCTCTCTCTCTCTCTGTCGTCTTCATCAGCTGTTCTCCATTCCTACAGAGATGTGTATAAGAAAAGACAGCATTGGCGGAAACATTAAGGAGAGCACAGAGAGAGAGAGAGAGAGAGAGAGAGAGAGAGAGAGAGAGAGAGAGAGAGAGAGAGGGAGCCAGCAGCGCTTAATCAAAGGGGAAAAAAAGAAAAAGGAACGTAATGCATGAGCACAGACTCGTCGTTTTGTTTTAAGATACGATTTGCATTGTTTTTAAAACCCAGTAACAGGCAGTATGATGGAGAAAATTTTGTTTCCCCCATTTCCATATTTTTGATGATGATACTAACACACACACACACACACACACACACACACGTACACGCACGCACACGCACGCGTGCACGCACACACACACACACACACACACACACACACACACACACACAGAGAGAGAGAGAGAGAGAGAGAGAGAGAGAGAGAGAGAGAGAGAGATTTATTTCTCTTTCAAAGTTGTAGTTGTTTTGTGTTACCCAAAATGTATTCATCTGCTTTGAAATGTTAATTCAGAAGCGCCATTTAGAAGAGGGTGTCAAGGCCAAGCCCTCTTCGTGATGTCTGCTTCCCATGTAAACAACGACTCACCTGTCGACGAAGTTTCTAGTTATTCGTGATGTTTTCAAATAATTTGGTTCGTCGCTGATGTTTGAAGAGACACGTAATAATATCAATATTCGTTGTTGTTGTTGTTGTTGTGTTGTTAGGTGTGTTAATGCTTGTGTGAATGGATGTTGATGAACTGATGTTTGCATTATGAAGCTAAAAGGATGCGTTTGATATTCTATATGCTGGTATTGTTTGAAGTGATGTTTATGAAATGACGTTTCCTGCAAGTATTTCAAAGTAAATGAATCAAAATTTGACATGAGAAAACGACTGTGTGATTTTGATCTTTACATTCCTATAACTTTTAATCCGTTTTCCTCTTACAGTGTTCAGCCTTTCTATGAGTGTGGAGAGAGAAGAATGTTTTCTGTCCCACCTTTTGTGCAACCTCAGTGGCATTTGAACCTACACAGCTCATTGCAAGCCCCCTATCCACAGCCACAGCTGGTCCAGCCTGTCACAGCCCTGGCACCAATCCACAGGGAACAATGTCAAGTCGTCAACAGGCAACCCACGTGAGAAGACACTGCACTGCTGCCAAGTGACTTCAGTGGTGTTCAGTGGCGCCAGTTCTGATCTAACGTATGCAGCCTCCCACTGACGACAATAACTAGTTACAGTTTCCGTCTGGCGGCCATTTTCATTAGGTGCCGAATACATGGAAAGATAAGTGACTCTTTGTTCTTTGTTCGTACTGTCCTGAATGTGAAATGGTATCTGTCTTTGCCTGAAGAAGACTTAAGAGGCCGAAATGTATTGTATCTGTCCTGTGCTTTGTTTGTCTATGTCCTAGGTGGTGACTAACCTCTCTCTCTTTCAAATGATTATGAGGTAAGAAACCAATATTTTGTTTAGCAGTAAGGTGTGTATTCGATATTGTTTAAAACTTTGGTGCATAGACAATTTTAGACTACATTGCAAATCGGAAAATGATGCATGTCTACTGTGTGAATATAAAATTAGGGATGTGAAGCAGAATTGATTTCAGTTTCAATTTCGTGAAGGCGTCACTGATTGAGGACCAGGCTATATATGCGACACCACATCTGCTAAGTTTTCAGATCACACTGCGCACATTTACGGCCGATGGATACATTAATCAATGACTGAAGGTGAGAGGATTTAAGACGAGGGTCTCATAAATATGACTTCACAGATATCTGACCCACACATTAACCCAACGCAACGTGCTCTTCAGCCCCTGGATACCTATCTAACATTGTCTGCGCCACTCTTAACATTGTATGTGTGTGTTTGCGTGGGTATACACGTTGTGTGTGTGTGTGTGTGTGTGTGTGTGTGTGTGTGTGTGTGTGTGTGTGTGTGTGTGTGTGTGTGTGTGTGTGTGTGTGTGTGTGTGTGTGTGTGTGTGTGTGTGTGTGTGTGTGTGTGTGTGTGTGTGTGTGTGTGTGTGTGTGTGTGTGTGTAGGAAGGTGGGAATGAGTGCGTGCGCGTGTAGGAAGGTATGGAATGAGTCCATGTGTATGTGCCAATGTATGCACTGTGTGTGTGTGTGTGTGTGTGTGTGTGTGTGTGTGTACATGTGTGTAATCTGTGGGCTTGTGTGAGCGAGCATCATCCTGCATTTATGCTTGAGTGCATGTGTGTGAACATGTGTATGTATGTGTGGATATGTGCTGGTGCACATGGGCATTCATTCGAGTGTGTGTGCGCATGCGCGCGCGCGTGTGTGTTTATATGCATGCGTAAATGTGCGCATGTGTGCCTGTGTGTGTACGTGTGTATGTGTGCGTGCGTGCGCGCGCGCGCGCGCGCGCGCGCGCGTGTGTGTGTGTGTGTGTGTGTGTGTGTGTGTGCGTGCGTGCATGCGTCTTTGTGCGAGAACGCTTGCTGTGTATGTATGTGCGCTCTGTGCGTGACGAAGAAAATTTGATAAGCATTAAAAAAAAAAAAAAAAAAAAGATGGAGCGTTACATCTCTTTCCTGCACGTTTTAGTTATAAAACAAATTAAAGGTGAAGTAAATAATCCAAAACACAGTTCAAAGTGCGAGTGACGAACATAATGTATAACATTCAACATAGCAGTGGAGCTAATGATACAATAACGTAAATACCTCAACACCAGAACTGTTACAGGAAGCCGTACAAAATCACCATAGATGGTAGGATCGACGCCATTGAATGATTTGGTGTCGACCAGGGACAAATTTGAAATGAAATGACGTATTGTGCTCTAGTTTACAATAGCAGGGTCATAGAACGTTATAAGTGAAGGAGTACACGACTGTTGAAGACGATGCAATTTAATGAAGATTGAAATAAAGAATGTAAAATTACATAGCACACACACACACACACACACACACACACACACACACACACACACAGAGAGAGAGAGAGAGAGAGAGAGAGAGAGAGAGAGAGAGAGAGAGAGAGAGAGAGCAGGGAGCCAGCAGTGCTTAATCAAAGGGAAAAAAAAGAAAAAGGAAAGTTGTTATCAATTTCTTTTAGACCAAAGTCTCAAGCGTATTTGTATTGCTAAACTCGTATTGGTGAGTTTGTGCAGGTAGCATGGTAATTTCTGATGTGAAAACAAGTTTGGTAATTCTGTCAAAAAAAATCAAACTTTTAAATGATTTCGAAATTGTACCCCGTTCACACATAAGGTACTTAAGTGTTCGCTACCGGAGTGAGAACATCGTTGGTGAGTCTCATTTCATTCATTTACTTTAAGATAAATTTCTTGACTGTTTTTATAGGAGAAACCTTTTTTATGATTGGTTCATGAGGCTTGTTAAACTGAAGTGCCAGACAAGACAGACACTACTCCCGTAGACTTGGAAGAACCTCATAATTTCGCTGTCATGGATTGAAGAATACTACACTCTCAAGACAATATACATTTTTGCCCAAGATGTTTGTGGAAGCAAACCGTTGAGTTTGTAAAAGGGTAGGCATCCTTTTGAGATGTATTTGTAAGCCAGTGAAATCAGTTTCCGCCGCGTGCCGATGAACACGACGTCTCTGTGTATGCATGCAATGCCGGTCGTGTGACAGTTACAGCAATTACGTTTTAAACCTATGCCGTGTCAGCAGTAACTCATCGTTGCAATTTTGCCAAAACTGTTACAACATATCCCATTTTGACCACAGTAATAACTTTTTTAACCTCTATCACATGTCTTTCACCTTTTAGCAGTAAATACTCATTTTTTGAAACATAACACTCTTCTGGCATACACGAAATCCCCCAGTGAGAAGACGCTCGCAGGATTAAGAACTGCACGCAGCAATGCACAGAGGGGCGCAAGACAATGTGCCAGTGACTACTGGCTGCAACTGCGCGAGGACATTCAGCGTTCAGCCGACAGCGGAAATGTTCGTGGTATGTCTGATGGGATCAGAAGACAGTTGGACCACAAGTGAAAAAAAAATGCTCCTCTGAAGTCTTCAACAGGCACGACAATCACTGACCGTGATCAACAGATGAAGCGATGGGTCGAACACTACTCAGAGCTCCACTCCAGGAAAACAGTAGTCACTGACGTTGCCCTTGATGCCATCGATGACTTGCCTGTGATGGAAGAACTGGACCAGGTGCCCACGCTTGAGAAACTCGGCAAAGCCATCGACATGCTCCCCAGTGGAAAAGCACCCGGAAGTGACGGCATTCCACCTGAAATGATCAAGAGTGGGAAGTCAGCGCTGCTGCAGCCCCTATACGACCTGTTTTGTCTGTGCTGGAGGGAGGGTGCAGTCCCCTAAGACATGTGTGATGCCTCCATTGTGACTCTCTATAAGAACAATGGCGACTGCAGTGACTGCAAAAAAAATACAGAGGGATATCCCTCCTAAGCACAGTCGGGAAGGTATTCGCTCGCATTCTCCTCACGTGGCTCCAGACACTGGCTTTTTGAGTGTACCCAAAGTCCCAGTGTGGCTTCAGGGCAAGCCGGTCAACAAGTGACATGATTTTCTCGGTGTGCCAGCTTCAGAAGTGCAGAGAGCAGGGCATGTCACTGTATCTGGCATTCATCGATCTAACGAAGGCTTTCGACCTTGTTAGCAGAAAAGGCCTCTTCCGTCGCCTGGAGAAGATTGGCTGACCTCCTCAGCTGCGCAGCATGGTGGTTTCCTTCCACGAGAACATGAAGAGCACAGTTATGTACGACGGGTCTTGCTCAGAACCCTTCTCCATCGCAAGTGGAGTAAAACAGGGCTATGTGCTCGCGCCAACATTTTTCAGCATCTTTTTCTCCATGCTTCTGAAGTACGCCTTCAGCTCCTCACAAGATGGAATCTACCTGCACACACGCTCTGGTGAAAAGCTGTTCAACCTCGCCTGCTTGAGAGCCCAAACGAAGGTGTCCCAGATCCTCACCAGAGAGATGCTCTTTGCTGACGGTGCAGCGCTTGCCTCACACACAGAAGAGGCCCTGCAGAGACTCATGGACAGGTTCGCTGAGGCATGTAAAGGATTTGGGACTCACAATCAGTCTGAAGAAGACCAACGTCAACGCACAGGATGCAAGCCACACACCCTCTACCAGCATCAACGACTACACCCTGGAAGTGACAGAGGACTTCACATACCTTGGGTCGACCATCTCTACCAGCCTGCCACTTGACATAGACATCAACTGGCGGATAGGAAAAGCTGCAGCAACCTTGCCAAGCTGTCCAGAAGGGTGTGGGACAACAAGAAGCTCACAGAGAATACCAAGGTGCGTGTCTATCAGGCCTGCGTCCTCAGCACTCTCCTGTGCGGCAGAGAGACATGGACCACCTACGCGAGGCAGGAACGCCGTCTGAACACCTTCCACATGGGCTTCCTCAAACACATTCTGGGCATCACCTGGCTGGACTGAGTACCACACAGCGACATCCTGCCCAGGGCTGGAATCCCAGCATGTTTGCCGTGCTGAGCCAGAGACGTCTACGCTGGCTCGGGCACGTAAGGCGCATGGAAGATGGGCGTATTCCCAAGACCTACTCTACGGCCAACTTGCACTGGTACCAGACGCACAGACGCCCCACTCTCAGGTTCAAGGATGTTTGCAAACGTGACATGAAAGTGCGCAACATTGACCCTGATGCCCGGGAAACAGCTGCCGACGACCGTGACTGCTGGTGTCAAATGGTGCAGAGAGGAATCAGACAGGTGGTGGAGGAGAGAACCCAGCAGGCAGCAGAGAAAACGATCATGCTGCAAACAGCGAGCAGTCTCTGCTTCCTCCCAGTCGTCCTGCTTCGTCTGCACCAACTGCAACAGAGACTGTCACTCCAGAATTGGGTTGCACAGCCACACCAGACGCTCCAACCCATCGTTCAGAGACTACCCTCGTAACTCAAGGATACAACGCACCTGCTGAACGTCCTACAGGAGTGGAATACAGACCAGCAACCCATTCCTGATGATGCCCTTGTCATTACAGTAGATGTGGTGGCACTATACCCCTGCATTCTCCATGAAGAGGTTCCTCAGTCTCTGAAGGCTATGCTCAGAGAACACCAGAATGACTCAGACGTTATCCCGGACGTCCGTCTCCTACAGCAGACTATCATGCACATTCTACAAAACAACGTCTTTAGGTTTGATGGGATGTGCCGGCAAGTGCAGGGGACAGCGATGGGCATGCCCATGGCACCCTGCCATCGCTAACTTC
>JADBJO010009195.1:0-30000 GCA_016801955.1 Conus betulinus
TGGTGGAGCCTAATGGTGATGGGGAGTGGCGGGACTAGGAACGATAGAACCCCCCTGCACATCTGGTGCCAAGGCAACCTCAACGGTGCGGGCTTACATAGGTATGGCCATCCTCGCTCACTACTCATCCCTTGCGCCGACCTCCACCCCCGTCCCGCAGCCCCTTGTGCTGCCAGCGCTGCACAAGTATTGGACCAGGGCACGGGTCAAATTCAAGACGACAACGCCAGGACCTTCCACAGGGCTAGAGTCGTCAACAATCTTTCTTCAGCAGCAACACGTGATCCACAGTGGGACTGGCCAGCCAGTGCCCTCCACTGGACCTTACTCCCCACAAATCAGACGCAACTATGGGACCATGCTGGGCCGGCGGACTTCAAAGTCTTTAAAGCAATATATAGCCATTGCCCACCCCTCCCCAGGCTTGACCCCTTCAACCCAGCTGTCTTTCCAGTTCCTTGAGGAGGAGTGGCAGGCACATACACAGAGATGAATCGGGACGTACTCGACTCCATATCAGATGCAGCAAAGGTGCACCTCTCGATGTGCTACATGCACATTATGCGGATCCGACACAGCGTTACTGACTTGTGTTTTTGTGTGTATCGCTGGCGTTTCTGACTTTTTGAAAAGATGGGTAGTGGACCTTTGATAAGTGACAAATACATGCTGTTCAAATAAAATTTTTTCATTAATCTTGTCATGGTGTTTTGATTAATGGCTGCGAAGTACACCCCACCGTTCGAAAGCATGTTTCACGGGTTGTTTCCGTTCTGTTGTGACCCAATAGCGAGAGATTTCCAAGTGGACCTTCAATGTGTTTTGAGCAGTATAGAACAATTGAGTTTTTTTTTTTTTATTTTTTAATTCTTTTTTTGTTTAATATCCATGTTATACTTCTCTAGGTTCTACCACACGACGTTTTTGATAAAAACCAGAAACATTTCGTGAAACCGTCAAACCGAGGTCAAAGACATAAAACTCAACTTTAAAATTCATGAGGCCATCCGTCGGGATTGAGGACTAATGGGGATTTACTGTCGATCAGAATAGGAGATACAAGAGAGCAGAGTGCAGGTAATCTAATTTTCTTGCGATCATCAACGTAATGAATAGTTAATACGTAAAGAGTTTTGGGGGGGACCGCAGTCTTAACACCACACGACCCACGGTTCAGAATATACCCATTACCGAATACTTGAGAGACAGAGCCACAGAGACATAGAGATATATTCATTGCATTCATTAGATGGGGAGCATAATAAAATGGGACTGCATGATCCATTTCCATTTTATAGAAAGTTAACACATTAAGGATATGGCAGGGATTTCGTAGTTTAAAACGACCTGTTATAAATTTTATGCAAGCAAGCTGTTTACTATTTTTAATTCATTGTGTCAAGGTCATTAACAAAATTAATGTGAAGAATCACGGGATAAACTGAGGTATTTAGGTGGTGGAATACATTGCTATCTAACATCACTTAATCTGGACATGACCAAGAACAAAAATAAACTTTATGTTCTGATGTACCAATATACTCCATTTTCTTGTGGACTGATGTCATAATGGACAAATATTCACACCACAATCGCGTAAAATTCATATAACACCAACAGGTGCATAAATATATGAAAAGCAAATCTGTACTTCGTTACAATATGTTTTCAATGTTGGATCAGTAACCATTGATTCATAAGATAACATTTCTTGCTGCAGTCTTCCAACAACATGTGAATTAGGCCTACTAATTCTCCACCAATTGCAGTCAACCAGAATTTGCAAAATAAATAATGAAAAAATAGCATTCATATCATGGCACACACTCGTTTTGCTATTCAAAGCCAGATCCGTAATATTCATACATTTTTAAATCTTCCATTCAAGATTCATTATTTCTGGCCCTGATATCTAACTCATAAACAGTAGAAAGAAAACTCGTGGGAGTGTGGCAGCAGAGGAGCCCTCAGAAGAGAAGCCCCTTCAAGCGAGTGTGTTTGGCCCTTATCTCCCGACACTAGGGGGATTGGGCCACACCCGGTTCATGACTCCGGACGTCCCTATGCTGCCCCTTTTTTTTTTTGTCTCCCATCTTGGGACGAGCCATGGCTGGGATTCGAACCCATGACCCTCTCCGACATGCTCATTTTCCACTTAATGACTCGCATTCTAACCACTGAGCCACTGGGGACACCTGAATTTGTAGGAAATTTTAAGCCTTATGAAGTCACTTTGTTCCTCCTTCACCAGATCCAGCTGAACACCTCTCTGCCGCTTCTGCCATTGCTTTCGCCGGGCTCTTGTTTTTGTTTTTCCTCCCCTGCAACTGAGAGCTGTTTCATGAGGCTGTATGGCAGACGTTCCTACAACCCCCTAGCTCCAGTTTTTGCAGTGAGGACTGTGACCTGATTTAACCTTTCTCTCTCATCAGCATGTTTGCCAGAATCAGCAACTTTACGTCTTTCAGTCTTGTTCAGCCATTCTCCCCTAGATCGTGAGCTGCCTCCATGCTGTTCTCATATGGCACCGTTGAGCGCGATCATGATCAGCTGCTTTTTATTTAGGGTTGAACTGAGACATGCACTACTACTGGCTGGGTCTCATGCCACTCTGTTCCTGATGATCTCTGGGGGACTCTTCCATTCTGAGAGGTCTGCAGTGCATTCCCAGTCATCTGCCCTGTGCCAGCAGACTCTGCTTGCATGTTCCGAGTGGCACTGTTGTTCTTCTTGGCCATGGATTTGCTGCCTCCTGCCGGGAAGAATGTTGGCGGTGCTCTTGGCGTCCTGAATGAATTTTCCCTTTTGTGGTATTGGTACTAGCACAGACTACTTGTACAATCTCTTGAGCACTTGGTTGTGCCTCGATGTGTACCTTCCTTGAGCCAGAGCTAGCTTTACATGAGCTTAGGACATGCTCCACTGTTTGTGTTTTTCATGGGCAGTTGGGGGAATGACAGGATCGTCCGCTGTTTTTCCCCACTTCACCAGGGTTTGCAATTTGAGGGCAGAAGGTCATGTGCAGATCTGAGAGAATGAAGCTGCATCCTGAGAGGGGCCATGTGCCAAATGTCATTACACAAGAGAACTTCTTTGGAGTGCATATTATCCCATGTTGTCCATTGCCCTCGCTGACTCTGCCCTGAGACTGCCTTTTGAGGTCATTTTTTTTCTTTTTGGGGTCTTCTTCTTTCTCATCTCATGAATCTTCATCATGTTTGGCTTTTGGCTTTTTTGGCTTGGCACTTCATTCAGTTTTGGTCACCCCCCCCCAGTCTTTGGGTCTGTTGGTCTGTGTGTGTCCTGTTATTTTCTCTGATCTTGAGACTTTCTTTTGCAGAATCCATCGCCCGCCTCTTGAACTTTTCCATTTTTGCCTGTCTCCAGCTGGGGCTCCGTGATTGCTTCTACCACATTCCTCCGGGTCCTCCAGAATGCATTTTGAAGTGTCTGATCTTCTTCCTGTTTTGCTATTCCTCCAGGATTCCGGATTTCAGTGGCCTAGTTTTTTGGTATTTTCGCTTTGCTGGCGGACTCCAGTACTAGGCCGCGCTGTCAGTCAGAGAGATGTGGGACAGACTCCAAGACCATTTCACGTTGTGGAACTTGTGATTTTAGCTTCCATTGCCCTCTATATGCGTATGCTAGGTGACGCCCAGCCTGTCGTATATCACCAGAGGTCATAGGAAGCTCTTGGGTCCCATCTCAGCATATGAACTGCAGACACAACAGCTTTGGTGGTGTTGTATTTGCCAGGGAGCGCCCACACTTGGTCAATGGTCTCCAAGCCTTCTACTTCCGACATCTGTGTGGGTTTCTTTTGCTTCTTATGTGTGTGGTCATTCACAGCGTATCATACAATCTGTCCAAGGCTCTTGACTGGCTTTTCTGTGGCTGTTGGAATGGCCTGGTTGGCGAAACTGAAGCCACAGATCGGCCACTTTTCCCTTGTTTCCTCAGTGAGAGACTTCCGTGATTTCTTTGGTTTGAACTTCATTCGGATGTGGCAAGTATGTCGTCCAGCCTCTCCAGCACATGACGTGTCTCGTCTTCTCTGGATGAAATCACTGTAGTGTCATTCCATGAAGCCCTTGAGAGGGGGCATCTTGGTAGTCCATCGTCCCAGGGTCTGTTTGTCTGCGTGGCTTGGTGCTGCTTTCAAGACGACTTCCCATTGCCAAGTTTTTACGAACCAGTCTTGGGGCAATTGCAGCTCAGCCCATTGCAATGCCCCATCTGCTCCAAGTTGATCTAGATCTGTTGTGTACCTCCTTGGGTGGTGAGAATCGCATTGAAGAGAAAACATTGATAAGTACTGCTTGAGCGAGGTGTCGCGGCTTACATGGTTGGCACATGGTGCTCTCAACAGCAAACTGTATCAATCTCATGGGGTATCAGATCCATTATGCGTCTTTGCCATCAAGTTTTCAAGCCAGCACTACGTCAGGTCCCTCTGTTTTATGTTTTTGCATGCTCTTTGGATTGCACGTCCCAGATTCATTGTGGGCCTGCCTGTTCTTTTTCCCCTACACAGAGCAGCCACGGCCTGGGATGCCATCCTCTCTGCGACACCGACACAACATCAAGGTACTGGAATTTCATATCCCCACGTGACTTTCCGGGTACTTGGTGTCAGGCATTTGACTGCCTTACAGAGGATGGACTTTTCCCCCCCCACGAGTCGAACCTTTCGACTACCTTACGTGATATTGCAGTTCGATTATGGCCTGAACTGGGGCTGATGTCACTTGAGTTTTGCTCTTCCTCTGGGGATGTACACACCATCTGCCGTCACTCCACTGACAGAAAGTGATCTTTCACTGATTTTTTACAAGCTGCAGCGCAGCATGCCTGTGGAGCCCCATTTCCTCCGCACTACTATTGGGGAACACGCCTTTCTTGTGACCAGTCTGGTAAGGTATTTACCCACCGTTTTGGCCATGTGATTTTATTTGGCTGTATGGCCTCTTGTCGCACCACGCTTCTTGATTTCGCGACACAACGTTGGACGGCTTGTCATTGAACTTGTTCCATCAGGCCAGTGGTTGGTTGGCCACACCAGACCTTGCCAATGTTCTGAGTGGTTGCTTTTTGCTCTGTGAGGTCAGAGTATGCTTTTGCTCAAGAACTCCTTTGTCCACCACTTAGGGGTCCCAGATTCTTGGTCCCCCCCCCACCTGCTCTCAAACAGAGTTATGGCACAAACTGGCAGGGGTCTCTGAAGAAGAGCCTCTTTGTGTTTTATTCTTTTTGCTCGCTCTCTCTTCCTCGCAGATTCCGCTTGCTGAGGACGCTGTGGAGTGTATTGCAGCTTTCCCAGGTATTTCCAAGTTTTTTCCAAGCCTTGTGTTTGACATAGCTGGCAGTGCGGTGCTCATTGCTTACTTGAGGTTTTGCTTTTGGCCCTGATCTTGTCACAAATCTCTTCTTGGCGGTTCTGGAGTCTTTTTGGAGGCTTGTTTTCTCATTTGGCACTCCCGTTGTTCTGGGCTACGATATGCCAAGCCGATCTAAGCTTTGTGGGGCCCATCACACACCACTGTCCATATACCACCGACCTCTCGTGGCCCTAGTCTTTTTGTGTTCCAGGTGCTTTTCTCGATCCCCTATGACGAGTGCATCGAGTCTTTGAGACGATTTTTGCATCGCGGTTTTCTCTTTTCTACGACCCCCCCCAGTATCTTCGTGTGTTTATGAGTCATGGCAGTCTATGCACGTTTCAGGGACGCGGCGATCGACGGCCGTGCAAAATTTCCCTCATCGAACCAACAGCAGCCCGTGGTTACTGCCTTTTGTGCATTTTCTTGTGTGGTTTTATAATTTTTTACTGGCCTTGGCCCTCTTCAGACGTTTATCGCATTGCGGATTTTTTTGCCAAGTGCGCTGCGCTCATTCTTGTATGAGTCTTACCCAACCGAGTCTTCACAATCAATCTTTGTTTCTGGGGAGGGATATCCTCCCATGCCCCCCACTGGGTTGGTAGCCCGAAACGCCTTCCACGAACAAAGCGACCTGGATATTGCCAGTGTAGGACCCTTATCCATTTTGGGTCCATGCACATCTAGTCCGTTTGGGATTATGCGAAGTCGTGATTGGTTGAAGCATCGCTGGATTTTCTTTTTCGCATTCCAATTCTCTCTCCCTTCGTGCTGAATCCTGGTCCGCAGCATATCTTCCTTTTACGTTTAACTTAGTTAGCCATATCTAGGTTGTAAGGCAAAGAGAGGAGAGAGCCAGCCGACAGAGCCGAGAGATTTGTCTATTCCACTTTTGTTCCTCGCAGGTCTGTTACGGGGACGTCTTACATTCGGGCCTGCGCGGTACGCGGGAAGTCTCCGAAACGTCAGTGAGTTTCCCATGCAAGTCAGAAGGAGAAAACTGTCGTAGGAGAGTGGTGGGAGCTAGACCATGTGCGCTAGCAGAGCGTCACAGAAGAGAAGTCCCTCCAGAGGCAGGTTTTTCGGCCCTATAACTCCGAGACACTCTAGGGTTTGGGGATCGCCGGGGGTCGACCCCTATAATACAGGAGCCCAAGCCACAGCCCTAGCTGCACGAGAGATGAACAGTTGATTCGCACAACTATAAAGGAAAAATTAGTTGCGCGCCACTACACACATCACACAAACCCACTAACCTACGGTGGTGCACGCACCTCTGCAATAGACATCTGCACACGCGCGCACATCACACCACCACGACAGCCCCCCCCCCCCCCCCCCACACCGACTTCGTGAGCGGAAAACGTTCTTTTTTCTAGATACAACACGTGCCAGAGGGAAAGGGGGAATACAGACACACAAAAAACACTGAACAGAGACGAGACATCCATCTGGACAGGAGAGAGGAAATTACCATTGTCGCAGTGACTTTCTAGAACAACAACTGGGCCAATGCATTCGCGCTGCATAGTAATGACGGACCCAAGAGGGGAGAGACAAGTTTACGAGTCTTATGCTGTTTTTATTGTTGCCCAGAATAGCACGAAAAAACTGTACCAGGGCTTGAGGGGAATGGGCCACACGAGAAGAGGAGCGGGATTAGAGTAAAGCTGTGTCATTCCAGAGGTAAGTATGATGAAAATAAAGTATAAGGAAGATAAATAATATGAAATTAACAAAGTATCAGGAAGTAATGGGCTTATCAAATCGCTCACATTGTTAGAAAGGCACAGATATTTATAACAATGACTAACCCACACGTGGGAAAATAGTCGGAAAACTTCCGTATATAACATCCTTTCCTACGCTACCATTCCCACCCGCTTAGTTAAAAAAATACTGTTCCCATTCCCTTCACTCGCCTTACACGCTAAACACAACAAGTAAACGTAAGCTCACATTCTTCCATTTCCCGTTTTTTTTCAACCTCACCATCTAATCTGCCAGTTCCCCGACCGCCTGACCGCCCTTCTCCCTCCCCCCCCTCCCTTCCCCGCTCCCCTTCACGTTGTCCATAAACACTCACGCACAAGTGCATGCGCGCACGCACGCACGCACGCGCACACACACACACACACACACACACACGCACACACACTGAGACTACATGGCCATCCACCTCTTACAAAAGAACATACTAATACAGAACAAATAAAATCAGAATACAAATACTATTGTCGTCAAGTTCTAATTTTCTTTCTTCTCGCATTGGTAGCTTCAGTCAAATATTTAGCAAGGGCAATAATGGCTGTATCATTACGTGTTGACAAGAGATTTATTACGCCACCTACTGTAGGCTCAATACGAGTCATTTTGAAAAATGAAAATTTTCGGCGAATATCTGAGAAGAAGCAACATTGGAAAAAAGAAAGTGTACTTCATCTTCATTATTGTGACCGCACATTGGGCAGTCAGCACTTCGTTCACTGGTCATAAACCAGTGTTTTGCAGCACCTAGACCATGCACTCTTAATCTAAACTTTACCAGATCTTCTCTCATCTTTTTATTTGTTATTAAGGACAGATACCTCTCAGCTTCAAACGTGATTTTAAAGGAATGATACCATTCATATTTACCATTATTTTCAATTTCGGAGTGCCAGTTTTGTTTGTAGCATGAAACAAGTCTTTCTTTAAATTCTGATATAAACCCCTTCTCGGAGCCAACACCCTAATTGTATTAACATCATATCATAGGCTTGCCTACATATTCTATTAATTGGTAATCTTACCACTCGCAACCAGTATTTAAAAACTGGAGCTAAATATTGCCTCGATCGTAATTCATTATCTTCACTGAAAACATCTTCATCAGAAATGTTGTTAAAGTTAGAAAATTGTGCATATAACAGAAATTGTGGAGACAATCTCAAATATATAAATACTTGTCCTCGTCACATTTCCAAGATAATAACAAAACTCAAGTTAAATGCATGGAACACAAAATATTCTTGCCATGTTTTTTGTACTTGTGGTAATCCTATTTCAGTGCATCATTTGTTGAGAGAATGTTCTCTGTCTTAACTCCAGTTTATAAAGACAATTCTATTGATATCAACGTCAAGATATCAGTCAAGTATTGTCCAGCCCTTTTATCATAAACATTGCTACAATTATCGCACAATCTAAAATTGCCAAGCTGCTTTGATGCGTGTTTATTTTTACCACTAATTCA
This sequence comes from Conus betulinus, assembly GCA_016801955.1. Taxonomy (NCBI): domain Eukaryota; kingdom Metazoa; phylum Mollusca; class Gastropoda; order Neogastropoda; family Conidae; genus Conus; species Conus betulinus. The sequence goes on from JADBJO010009195.1 coordinate 8,614, forward strand.
AAAAGTTATTGTTATTTTTTTTATCTTTGAGGTTAAGTTTTGTTAGTTGGAGATGACGTTTTAAATTATTTTTCGTCTAATATCATCAATGGTGAACAGACGTTAAATAAACCACTGAACTGAACTGAACCAGTATTTAACACATTTTATTGCTGTTCTAACACACAATGGATATCTTCCTGTTTCTCCGTAAATCATTTTGTTTGAAGAGTGTAATGGTACACCAAGGAATCGTTTAATAGCAAAGGTATGTACTTTTTCCATTTAACCCTGTATCTTCCAACCCCAAACTTCTGCCGCGTAAGTCAATATAGGCTCGATCTGGGTATCACAAAGCTTCCAGAATAGAGAAGGATCAATTTGTATGTAGTTTCCTTAGTGATTTTTGAATTTCAATAACACCCAACTTACATTTTCTCTGCTCATGTCTGAAAGGGCAGCACTCAAACTTAATTTTGTTGTAAATATTAAGCCTAAGTATTTGTATGTGTTTGTTGATTTAATTTCTTCATTTTCCATTTTTCTCTTATTCCAAGATAACCACCTTTACGGAAAACCATAACATTAGTCTTATCTAGATTTACTTCTAGGCATAATCTGTCGGCTTCTTTTTTTTTAGATTGTTCAACTGATTCTGTAAACCTACGACAGTATCTAATAGCAAAATCACATCATCTGCAAAGAGCAAAAGAAATACCTCTGCAGATCCTGCTACTATCTGGACTTTATGCTTCCCTTTCCTGATCAAATTTGCAGCTAATTCATTGACAAAAAAAAGGAAAACATAAATGGGCTAAGTACACATCCTTGTTTTACTCCCCTCAGACAATAAAAAAAATCAGAATAAGAATGCTTATCTCTGACACATGCAGTGACTGAGTCGTAGACTCCTCGAAGTGCTTTATACAACAATTTTCCATCAATCCCACTTCTCCTTAACACATGCCATATGACATTTCTGTCAACAGAATCAAATGCTTTTCTGAAATCGATGAAACCTACATACAGCTTAGAATTTCTTGCCAAATATTTTTCAACAACAGAGTATAAAGTGAAGATATGATCAATTGTACTATACCCTGCTCTAAACCCTCCTCGTTCCTCTGCTAATTTTCCTTCATTATCTGCCATCGGGAGAGTCGCTTATTCAGAATAGATGTGTACACTTTGCTCACGACACTTATTAATGTTACACCACGGTAATTATGGGGTAGATTAGCATCCCTTTTTTTTGTAGATTGGAATAACAATGGATTTACACCATTCTTTTGGGAAAATGCCTTATTCGAATGTCTTGTTGAAAACTTCTACGAGAAATTCAGTTACTGTTTCGTTGGCATGTTTAAGCATTTCAGCAAGTATCATATCAGTACCAGAACTTTTACCGGCTTTAAGTTTGTTAAACTAGATAGATATAACTTCCTCTTCAGAAATAGCATAATTAAAAGAGGCTTATCTGATTCGTCCATTGGTTCGTCGGCTAAGATTTCCTCTCGAGCCAGCCCAGGTGTCATCATGTTAAATATCCTGTGGAAATGTTCATACCAGGTCCATGGAAATATTACTGTGCATTACATTTTTTCTGTTCACAGTTCTAATAATTTTCCAGGAAGCCCTTGGGTCGCTGGTTGACTGTTTTAGTTTAATTATCCTTACATCATCAATTCTTTTTTCTTAATTAATAGTTCTTTGTATTGTCTCCTTTCATCCACTTACTTATCTCTATGCTGTACATTACTCTTTTTTGATCTTTGGAATAGTGTTAGGTAACATCTGACGATTCGTTTCTTTTGAGCGCATTGTTTATCATAACCATTCATTTATGTATTTCTTCTTATTGCCCACAGTTCGAGTCATGGAGGCAGCAGCGCCACAAAAAAAAAAGGCTTAACAAATATATCTAGGGAAGTGTTGATGTCAATTGAAAGTGCTTGAGCAGCTTCTTGGGATATGGCAATTAAACACATGCTAATTCAATTCATGTCTGTACTTTTGCAAATAATCTTCAGACCACACAATACAATTCTCTTCATTATCTACGATTCTAAACTTGTCTATACAGTCAAAATCAGATTTCCAACTGAAGTCGACTGGCAAATGCCAAGAATCAACACGGTTTCCAATATGTAAATGACAGTTACTTGAAAACAACCCTTTAGTGATTATAAAATAATCAATCACACTATTACCATGTGGTGAAATATAAGTAAACTGACCATCAAAATCGCCAGCACAAGTACCGTTCACAATAATACAATCCAACAAGAAACACAAATTCAACAATGACTCACCAAAGTTATTGATAAACATATCTTTTGACTGCCGGTTAAAATCATCAACATCAACATCATCCACAGGGGGAATAAATACGTGCTTCATTCCAGTTAGGCTGCTTCCATCCTGTCCTTGCATTTAGATCCGCACAGATCACAAGATGAAATCCCCATCATTTACAATGTTGAGAATAGATTCTTCAAGTAAAACAATTCCATCTTTCTGCATTTTATTGCTATACAAAGGCTCGACTGTTCTCCGGAGCAACGTATGTTGCAATAATCAGCACATCCTTATCAATTGAAAAAACACACTTATCTAATTTTACAACTACAGTATTGTCACAATCAATCTTCTTCATATGTAGCGTCGGTAGCATCTGCGGACTAAAAAACAACAACCCACCAGAATTTCTTCCTTGTTTTGATAACTTTTTCGCAGGCACATAGTATTTCACAAAGTTAGTAAAAATCCGGAATAGTCGAAAGTGTTATCCAAAAAGGTTTCTGTCAAGCAGACAAAATCAAACAGTTCAATGTATTTAATGAAAGAGATGTCGGTCAGTTTCGTGTATAAGTTTTCTACATTGTAAGTCAGGAATCTCAAATCACATGGATGGCCAAGCCTGTCCTATCGCTTTTTAAACGTTTCTGTCCGACCGCGGGTAAGGGGGTACCTGCCTGGGTTCTTGTCCACAGGCGTGCTGTCCGAGGTGTTTCCTGGCCTTGGCTGCGTGCGATGAAAAAACTCCCGCACGCCCGACTGCCGTGACCCGCTGCCATCACGACTTGCACGTGATGACCTTGGGCTGCCGGCCTGCCGAGATGAAGATGGACGAGAAGGTGAATCCCCTGCGTTGGCTGTGTCGCGCGGTACACTATCACCTCTGACCTGTTTGTTTACAGTGTCACGCAGGGGCGCAGCCGTAACTGGTGTGTGTTCGTGTTGCGTCAGGATCCCCACCTCAGCATGAGTTCTTAGGTCAGGTCGTCTTGGCTCCACAGCTAACCGCCCCTTTCTAAAGAATGCCGCCTTACCCTCCTTCTTGCCTCAGCGACTAAACTGGCTTGCTGGTGGGTGAGGTCATTGGCCACGGTTACACCCTTGTTCTTCAGTTTAGCACGGAAGTCCTTGTTTGTCATAACTGACATTTTGTCCTTCCACCTGCTGAATTTAACTATCACAGGTCGGGGTCCGCCACTTCTGCTCTGGCCTACACGATGGGCCCGAGCAATGTCGTCTGTTGTCCACGTCCTGTCCGTCTCCACGCTGTTCAGGACGTCTGTCACCACTTTGGCACAGGAGTCGAAGGTCTCCTCCTCTCTGCTGCAGGCACCCCAAACATATGGAGGTTGTCTCGTCTGGAGAACCCTTCGAGTCTGTCCACCTCCTCCCTCAGTCGTGTCAGTTGTTTGGTCATATCATTGATTGTTGTTGTAAGTCGTTGCATTTTCTTTTTTGCTGTTTTCTTTTTCCGCGTACAGATCATTGATGTCAGCTGTGGTGTCTTGAAGTAGAGTAAAACACTGGTCATTGTCAGTTTCCAATTTACCACAGCGTTTGTGTATTTCATCACATTTAGTTTTGACAAGACCAGTATCTGTTTTAATTGAATAGAGGTCGTCGTTAATTTCCAGTGATTCAAACCTGTTCTCCTGTCGATTGATGGCGTCTAGAATCCGCTGTGCAGTATCCGCTGGCAGGCGAGAATCACTAGAGACCTGTTGAGGGGTACCTACGTGTTGTATCGAAGGTAGCATGCTCTCCCTTTAATCACGTGACTTTTTACGTCACTTTGCTTGACTGCATGTCAACAAAACCGGCTGACCACCTTCCACGTTGTACTGTACGTTATTTTTAATATTAAACTTTTTATTACACGAGCTGTAATGAGTTATATCTGATCTGAAACGACAAGAGATATAACAGAATGGCGACGAGGACGGGATCAAGAAAAGCTAAGTAGAACTTTTATTAACTTTGATTTGTCGATAGTACTAGTAAACGTCCCTTAGTCACATTTTCGTTTTGACCATAATGGCTTCATTACCAAGTTTTCCGGCGTTTTCTGTACATGAAGACGAAAATCCGTTGGGATGAGGTGGTCTAAATGGATTGCGAAGTTTTGAAACATGTTGTGTGGAGGACATAACGAATAATAAACGAAAGAAGGCTCTCTTGTTGCATTACATAGGCGATGAGGCATACGATATCTTTGATAGTTTTACTGATGGAGGAAAAACGACCAGACGACGCATACGACGTAGCCAAAACGTCACTACAAAACTATTTCACGCCCAAAAAGAATGTAGCCTATGAAACATTTCGTTTTCGACAAGCAGTTCAGAATGAAGGGGAGTCCATTGACACATTCTACACAAACTGCGCACATTTGCCTCTTCCTGTGAATTTGGCGTCAACAAAGAAAGAGAATTGCTGACACACAAATTATGCAAGGCTGTAAATCTGCGAAGTCTGAGAAGAGCTGCACTCAGAGACGACATGACCCTAGCCAAACTACTGGATGAAGCTCGAGCCATTGAACTATCAGATATTAGGGCTGCAGAGATGGAGAAAATGTCAACAACTACGAGTTCATTCAGTGCTCTTCAAATTGCTGGCAAGAAGAAGAAACAGAAGAAACAGCCAAACTCCGTTCATTCCAGTGACAGAAGTCAAGGCAATCAGTCATTTCGTGGTCGTAGCTCAAATAAAAAAAAAATCGTCCATCACAAAACTATAACCGTGACACAGAAAATGAAACTAGGTGCCGCAATTGTGGTGGAAACTTTCCCTCATAGAGGCCCATGCCCAGCAAAAGGCAAAAAATGCAGAAAATGTAACAAAGTTGGACATTTTGCCAAAGTGTGCAGGTCATCTCAGAGAGTAAGGTATGTCAACGACTATGAAAAAGAAACCGAAAGAGAAACACACAGAGAACCTGAGTCGTCTAATGATGAATCTGAATCTGCTTTCGTCATAGACAACAAGGTCAAGAAAATCAGAACGCCAACAGTCGATGCATACATCTATGATGTGTCAACCCGATTCATCATTGACACTGGTGCTACTGTCAATATCATCAGCTTTAAAATCTTACGACAAGATAGAATCAACACCTGTGCTGAGGAGACCATGCCATACAATTTATGCATACGGATCGAAACAACCTCTTCCGGTCAAGGGTTTTCTTTCAACTACAATCACGTACAAGGACAGGCGTGCTCATGCAAAATTCTATGTAGTAGACACACCAGACCAAAACAGCAACCTTTTGAGTGCTGAGACAGCTCAGGCACTGAACATCATCCAGTTTGCATTTTCGTCAAAATCTCAGACAATAAACATGCTTGATGAGTTTCCAATTTTGTTTGATGGACAAACGGGGAAAATCAAGAATACACAAATCAAACTGCATATTGACACTGAAGTTCAGCCCGTCAAGCAAACGCACAGACGCATTCGTTTTCATGTTCGAAAGGATGTGAAACGAGAACTCGAACGTCTCGAGCAGGCCGACATCATCATCGAGAAAGTAGAAGGACCAACACCCTGGGTGAGCCCCACAGTGATTGTTCCAAAGAAATCTGGTGGCGTCAGAGTATGTATAGATATGCGAGAAGCAAACAAGGCAATCAAGCGAGAAAAAACATCCATTGCCAACAATCGACGATCTCATCGCAGATCTGAACGGATCAATCGTTTTCAGCAAACTTGATCTCTCAAGCGCAAATCATCAACTTGAACTGGCTCCTGAAAGTAGATACATAACAACGTTCTCTACACACAAGGGTCTTCGGAGATACAAACGGTTACTTTTTTGAGTCAACGCTGCCGCAGAGATTTTTCAGAATGCAATTTCAGAACTGCTAGCTGACATCCCCCATGCTAAAAATCTCAGCGACGACATTATCGTCCACGAAAAGAACCAAAAAAGAACATGATGAGAGTCTGTGAAAAACACTCCAAAAGCTGCAAGACAGTGGTGCAAAACTGAACAAAGAAAAATGGCTCATCTCTGTCAAGGAACTGATATTCTATGGTCATGTGTTTGGTGAAAAAAGGCGTATCAGCAGACCCAGAGAAAATCGCAACGATCATCAAGAGCAAACCACCCAGCGAATGTCAGTGAGGTCAGATCGTTTCTTGGGATGACTCAGTATGTTTCGCGCTATATCCCAAACTACGCAACTATCACCGAACCTCTAAGAAACCTGACGAAGAAAGAAAGATGCTGTGTGGAAATGGGAAAAATCAAAACAGCAAGCATTTGATCAACTCAAACGAGCCCTCACCAGTGCCCATGTCATGTCATATTTTGACCAGAGCAAGCCAACTGAACTTCTCGTTGACGCAAGCCCAGTCGGTCTTGGGGCAATACTGACTCAAGGAGGAAAGGTGATCTGTTATGCCAGCCGTGCTCTGATAGATGTAGAACAAAGATATTCTCAGACTGACAGAGAAATGTTCGCTGTAGTCTACGGTGTAGAGCATTTTCACCTGTATCTTTTTTGGTGCCAACTTCATGGTCATCACAGATCATACACCTTTACTTGGAATTATTTCAAGCAGAAAACCGACAACAGCCTGAATAGAACGATGGCGTCTACGACTGATGCCATACAACATGACATTGCAGTACAGACCAGGACGAAATGAGCAAAATCCTGCTGACTTAATCAGCCGTCACCCATGCACAGTACCCGTACGAAACAACAAAGGCGAAGCCTACGTGAACTATGTCAGTAGAAACTGGCAACTGGAAAGAATCTGAATTCCCCAGTTTGCAAGATTTCAGGATGAATTTTCTGTCCAGGATGGCTTAATCTTGCGTGGATATCGACTTATTATCCCAGAAAGCCTTCAGAAGAAAGTCATCAGAATCGCACATCAAGCTCATCAAGGCATCGTGAAGACCAAACAATTGATCTGAGAAAAGGTTGGTTCCCAAACATTGACAAGATGGTAGAAGATGCTGTAAAAGCGTGCGTACCTTGTTTTATCATCTATATCCAGGAGCTACCCATCGTGAACCGTTGCAACCAACTCCTCTGCCCGATGAACCATGGAGTTCACTGGCTGTGGATTTTACTGGACCGTTTCCCTCAGGTGAATATCTACTTCTTGTTATTGATGAATACAGCCGATTTCCAGAGGTGGAAATTGTTTCATCGACCTCTGCAAAATGCGTCATTCCCAAGCTTGAAAATATCTTCTCGAGACAAGGCATTCCCAAAACGGCCAAAACTGATAACGGCTCTCCATTCAACGGCGCAGAATTAAGAAATTTCATGCAAAATTTCAGCATCAAGCACAGGAAAATTACTCCACTATGGCCAGAAACAAACGAAGCAGAGAAATTCATGTTGACATTGAACAAAAGCATCAAATCATCGATGGCTGAAAACATGTGGAAATCTCAGCTACTACGTTTCTTCGGTTTTACCGAGGCACCCCACACTCATCCACGAAAGTGTCCCCTTGCGAAGCTTTAACAGGTCGAAAAATGAGCATGGACTGCCAGAATGTGCTCAAACCCAACTTTCTACCCCGAGTGAAATACATGCCAAGATTGCTGCTAAAAATGACAATACCTCGAAGTTCAAGATGAAATCGTATGTTGATGCAAAACGTCACGCCCGTCCTTCCAATCTCAACATCGGTGATCAGGTATTAGTGAAGCAGCCAAGGCTGAACAAATTCACTCATCCATACAACCCCAAACCGTACGTCATTGTCCAGAAGAAGGTTCCATGGTCACCGCAAAGCAAGGACAGAAAGAAATCACCCGAAATTCTTCCCACTCCAAGGTGATTCAACAATCTTTCTCAGATGAGGAGGAGGAAGAAGAAGAAAAAGAAAACCAGACACTGATGACTCCGCGTGCCAGATCGCATCAGACTGTACAACTTGCTACAGATATTCAATAATGATACTCCTCTGTAGTTGTCAGTGCTATTTATGTCTCCCTTTTTATGCAAAGGCTGTATAATTGAAAAACACCACTCATCTGGAAACAAACCATGATCAAAAATAAAGTTAAAGAAGGTTGTAAGAAAAGGTAAAGTTCCTCTATACTATTCTTAAAGAATTCTCCAATTAACCCATCTGGCCCAGGGGCCTTATTGATTTTCAATGCTTTAACTGCATCCCTCACCTCTTCTGTTGAAATTGGCTCGTTTAAAGCTTCAGAATCTCTATCAATAACAGTAACTGAACTATGAAATTCACCATTTTGGATATCCGGTGCATCATTGGAGAGAGAATTAAACACATCTTTGAAATGGTTATACCATTCTTCTAGACTAATTGTGGTTGTATTCCACATCTTGGGACGTACTGAACGGATTGTATTCCAAAATTTCTTTGGGTTGTTCAGGTTTGTTTGCAAATCATCGACTATTTTCTCTCTATGCGATTTTTTCTTTAGTCTAAGAAGTTCTTTATATTCTCTTCTTTTATGTGCATATAATTCTCTGTCTCTGTCAAGATCTGCTTTCTTTTGAGTATACGTAAGATCGTCTTTATGAATATGTACATTGCATATTTTTCTCAAATTTTGTCGAACAATTTTCCTTTCATGTCTACATTCCTGATCAAACCAAACACGTGTTTTTTTGTCTCCAACAACAGATGTTTTCTTCATACATTCGCCAGCAAAATACAAGCATTCATTAAACTTACTAAGTGCTTCATTTATATTTCTTTGAATCAAAGATATGGCTTGGTGTAGTAAGTTCTTAGCATAGTCACATTGTATTTATTTTATTTGTAAACTCGATTTTCTTTAGTTCGTCCCATTTATATCTTGTGAGTGTATAAGGTTTGGGTGCTTCTTTTTTCTGAGATAGCATCAGACATGGATTCAATATACACATCAACAGCTAAATGCTTTGATTCAATCATAGGTAAAATGTTCATGACCTTGCATTTATGTGACAGATTTTTTAGAAACAATAAAGTAGTCTACAACACTGCATCCCATTTGTGAAATATATGTAAAACCGCATGGAAAATTTGCTGATTGCAGACCATTCAATATCAACAGATTGAATTCCTGACAAATGTTAATAAGAAACTTTCCAAAAGCATTAACCACAGAGTCATTAGAACATCTTTTGTTATCGTCATCTTCTCATGCCCTTCATCTTCACTTCTCATTTCATATATAACTTCAACATGATCATTATTTTGAGCATTTGAACAGCCTGTTCTAGAATTTAGGTCACCACAAATAATTAAGGGAATGTCTCCATAATCTCTGACTAAGTCAAGCAACAAATCTTTGAGTAACATAACACCATTGTAAATTTCGGTTTCCTCATAGTAAGGTGAATTCTCTGGTGGAATATACATTCCAACCAACAAGCAGTCTGTAGACGTACTTAACAGCTTGTGTGAAAGTTTTAATACGATTACATTATCAAATTCTACTTCAACACGTTGTACATATTCAATGAGTTCCTTACGAACTAAACATATGACACCACCTGACAGACGACCATGAACATATATCCGACACCTTCACACCCGGTGACACGAACGACAAATGAGATTTTACACATGAGCTAGAAAATGACTGAAGAAAAGTTTCAACAAGAAAAACAAAATCATACTGACATACAAATGATGATAAATCAAGGTCATTCATGATAGAATGTAAACCTTCAACATTGTAAGTAACAAATGACAAAAACGATTCTGTACATTTTTCCTTGACTCTATTAGAGTTAAGAACGCATTCAGGACTGTTTTCTGCATGTAATGTAATATCCACTTGATCTGGGCCATGGCCTAAACTGCTATTTATTCTGACTGGTTTTCTCCCTACTGATTCGTTCAGAATCCTTGTTCTGAGCAGATCTGGCATGACCAAGTTCCAGTCATGGGGCAGAGTACTCTGCTGTGAAGCAGAGCGATTGCGGGTTAGTATGGGTGAATTCTGTGCACAGGTGTTACCAGTTCTGTTCGCCCTCCCCCTTCCCCTCCCTCCATTTCCGTCCCTCCCCCCCACCACACGTACGGACTGTTGTTGACCAGAAAGTGGAGATCCTCTTCCAAAACCTCTCATTCCTGGGGAGAGTGCTTGCTGACTAAGTGGTGTGCCACGGTCACCTGGTGTGTCGGGAAAGGACTGCTCAGTCTGTCGGTCTTCTTGAGGGCTGGTAGACATTTCAACTGGATCCTCATCCACAGTCTGGTCACATACAGTCATGAGAGCACTGTCCTGGACTTCTGGTACACTTTCTGCCATCTGTGCATAGGAAGTGGCAGAGGGGGGTGCGTGGGATTCTTGAAGTCCCATGATCATGACTGGGGCGTGCACGGAAATCTTGGACCACCAACTTCCCTTTGGTGTGTAAAATGCATGTTTTCCTTGTTCTTTGTAGTGGGCCACAGTATCTCTCTGCTGTTTTGTCAGATCTGCCCCAATACGCAAACCGTTCAAACGCATCTGATTTTTCCCTTCCTTATCCCTTATGATCAGCATTGCATCTCTCCATCTCTGGAACTTATAATCATTGGTCGTGGTCTATCCTTTCTGGATGATGTTAGACCTAATCGGTGTGCCCGTTCAAAATCTGTCTCTATCCAGTCTTTTTGTGGAAAATGCCGTCTAAAAGCGTCTACAACCTTTGAAACACATCTGTCAAAAGTTTCGCCTGCTTCTTCTGCCATTCCGTACAGCAGGAGGTTTGACCTTCTAGAGTAACGCTCTTGTCTTTCAATTTCACCCTCGAGCTTTTTCACTCTAGAATCAATATCCTTTTGTTCTTCTTCAATTCTTTTCACACTTTCATTATTTTGCCTGATAGCCACTTCTAGAGAAGATACTTTTCTTTTTATATCTGAACAGTTTGTATTTACGGAATCTTCAAGTGCTTGGAACTTTTCCTCAAGCTCCTTACTTCGAAAATTGACAGCTTCCAGAGTTTCAATCAGTTTGTTCAGTTTTCTTTCTAGACCTAAAGTGTGCCCATCCAGTTTGTCTTCCAGACTTTTCACAGAGTCCTCAACAGAGGGGCCAGGCTGGGATTCAATGTCGCCACAAAGCAGCAACAAAAATCGCAGGTTGGGTCCGGGGAGAGAGGTCAGGGATGTAGTTTGCAGAAAGATATATTGTGGACAATGTCAAGACATGAGGTGAGAGTTGGATATCTTTCTGCTCAATAGCACAATACACATTTGTTTGGGGTAATCAGAGGCAAGACATCATACTCATGATGATTTGCACGTACCTGTCCGTATCCATCCACACGAGGGTCATGAACACACAGGAAGGGGCAGCGAAACAGGATGAGCTGACAGCATAATGCAGACACAAAACACTGCAATGTCCAGACCGCTACACACGTCACCCGCTGACAATTCATTTTCACATTGACTCTTTCTTCTTTTGATCATTTTCTTATGCAGCAAAGCTGGAAAAATGTGTGCAAACTGTCCCACTGCACAGCGATAGGCCTCAATGCTTATTGCCATCATGCAGTTTCACAGATTCAAAAGCAGTGAGTAGATGGCACGCAGAGTGTTGGATGCAGAGGACGGAGCGAAGCAGAAACACGTCCGTCTCCAACGACAGCTCAGCTTACACTCCCAGAGAGAGAGAGAGAGAGAGAGAGAGAGAGAGAGAGGCAAGATAAGACAAGACAAGACAAAGTTCTTTATTTACGAGGATAATAGATAAGCATTGACGCGCTTTTTTTTTACATCCAGTCCTCGCCCTGAGTAGAGACTACAACATGCAGTGAAATTAAATAATGTAAGAAAACAAACACAAGCAAGCAAAGTGGTCATGCAATCATATTGGAACATCAAATGAAAATAGAAGAGCAATGAAAAAAAAAAAAAGAATAATAATATACAAACAACACACAAAAAAGGGCGCAAAAGAAAAAGAAAATTTTTTTTAAAGAGATGAGAGAAGAAGGATGGAAGTGAGAGGGAGAACAGCATGAAATGTAATAATTTGAAATGGAAATGTACCAAAACGTACTACAATTAGCATGTATAAAATCAGACAGTCAAATGAATATGACAAAGTATGTACAGAACTCAGAATACAAACACGCACAGAGAGAGAGAGAGAGAGAGAGAGAGAGAGAGAGAGAGAGAGAGAGAGAGAGAGAGAGAGAGAGAGAGAGAAGACATAAATAACTTTCTTCTTTTTAAGATATAACTTTCTTCTGGGTTCCTTCACACTGTGGAATTTCGGGCAATGAACTTGCTGACGGATGTGCGAAAAAAAGGCGCTGAAAATGGAACGAGGGTACAAACTATTTCCATACCGTTCACTTTGAAAGAGGTCAACAATTTTTAAAACAAACAGCTTGGGAATATTTTAGAAATGGGCAGAACAAAGCTGCTCATGTTCAGACACAAAATAATCTTCTTTTTAGTATTGATCATTTCAAAAGCATCCAAAATCTGTACATTTATGATATGCATCACTACAGAAACTTCGTTTCAATATCTCATCGATTGAAACTGGATGCTTTTAGAACTAAATATAGCTCTGCAACAAAATGCATATGCAGGGAAACAAAACTGACCAGAGATCATGTTTTGTTTGGTATGCCTCTCAAGGCATTTCTGCCACATTTATCAGGCATGTCTGTGACAGATATTTTTTTCTGATATTGATTTTGCTTTGAAAGTTACTTTCTGCATGATTTGTAGCCCAGTCAGGTATTTGCTTTAATCTGATATTGATAGGTGTGTAGGTTTGCTTGTTTATTCGTTTGCCTGTTTAATTGTTTTCTGATGTTATGTACCCACCCTCCGCTCACTCCCAGCCCCTCCCTACAGACAGACAGACAGACAGACACACACACACACACACTTTTAAGCAATATGAACAAACTCTATCTATATCCTTCTATTTGCCTGTCTATCTCTCTCCTTTCTTGTCTAATATCACATAGTTTGTGAAAAGACGTTAAATTAAAGTACTACTACTACTACTACTACTACTACTACACACACACACACACACGTACACACACACACACAGGACACACAGACACACGCACACAGGACAGGACGTCATCAAGATGGCGGAGAGCGCAAGCATCTAATTTCTACTGTCAGGGATTATGCGATTGCGCACGATAATGACGAGGACCAGAAGTATGGGAAGTATTCATACCCCTCAGAAAGGAATTCCGACAAAATCGGGAAGCACCAGCACCAAGAAATCCCGCCAGAAGAAGAACCAGGGCCAGGACTGGGTGAAGAGCAGCGGGGCGTCAACAGAATCTGACCTGGCTGGGACGAGTCACTGGGATGGAACACAGCGTTCTCCCAGTCCAACAGCGACAGGTCTGGACATTTCTACCATACTAAAAGATTTGTATGGCTTGATCTCGTCACTCTGTGAGAGAGTTTCGTCTCTGGAAGCAGCGCTACGAGAACAAGGACAATCGACTACGTTGAACGGAAGGGCGTTAGATCTACCACATCATATGCAACAACATGGTCTTCCCAACACAAAACAGGTGAGTGACGCCCAAACACAGACAGACATTCAGGATACCTTTACTTTATATGCTGATGCTGTCAAAACACAAAGCGAACAATTCCATCCGTTTTCAGTGAAAATGACAAGAAAGGCAAACAAAACAAGTAAAACCAAACATGGAACAAACACTCGGCAAAACGCATGACATCAAAACAAATGACTTTATACCAAATAAACGTCAAAAAATATCTGAAGATCAAAATCTCCCTGTTGCTGTAATCGTGCACAACTCTGTAATGAACGGAATCCAGGCTGACACGTTAGGTCGATCACACGGTATGAAAGCTATTACAAGCAAAGCATACACCACAGAAGATACAGAAAAGACTCTTGCATCTGTCCATTCAAAGTTGAGTCAACCACCTGATGCCATCCTAATCCACTGTGGGGTGAACATAAAAAAAAAACAAAAAAACTGATGCACCACAGCCTGCAGATCTTTTTTCACGTGTGTCAAGAAGGTCTCGAACATACATCCTGAAACAAAAGTCACACCAGTAATGTTCCTATCTTGGAAGTTGGTTCATGGTCTAGTGGAGTTACCGTAACTGATATGTGTATTACACCCAGTGGAGCCAGAGAGAGGCTTAAAAATACAAACCCTAACAAATCTTGTTGACCTGATATGATCCCTGCAAGAGTTCTTAAGGAGTCATATAATGAGTTAGCATTACCTTTTAATATTTTCTCTTAACCCAAATTTTCTTGAAATATTCATTTTGAATATATATATTAACAAAGGCTAGGAAAAGTTTGAATTTATTAAAAAATTATAAGCAGACTACCCTGGGGAATGGATTCAAAAACTTTATTTCATCTCTCCATAGCTCTTGTTATATCAAAAACTTACTTAAGGTCAAGAAGTATATTTTAGTGCTCCAAAATGTCTTGTGAAAAAAGTTACAAAGTTTGGATTGCAAAGCCATTAAACTTACTCTTGGTATCTCTGTTCATGCCTCAAATGCGAAAAACATATAGAGAAGTTGGAATTTTGCCCCTTATGATTATCGTGAATTAGCAGCATCAAAATTTGTCATAAAATCAAGTGTTAATGAAAAACTACATTCAAGAAGACTTAAAACTTAGATCTAACACTGACTTTCCAAAAAGGGCAATTATGATTAAATCGCAAGAAACGATAGGTACGTATACTTCTGATTTGATTGAATGTTCAAAAATTGATATTAAAGGTCTGGCCAAAAATCCATCTTCTTCATTTATTCCATCACGGGAGACACCAAAACCTTTTCTTGATATTGGTTACATTGACATCAAAAAGGGGGAAAATATTAATATCATCACTAATTTAGCAAAATCACATGTGTACGAAAAATATCAAAATCATCTTCAGGTGTTTACTGATGGTTCTGTTTTCAGGGGCGGATCAGTTAGACTTGGAGGGGGGGTCCAAAAAAAATGTTTTAGGGGGGTCTGGGGGGATACCCCCCAGTAGGGGTACAGGGGGCAATGCCTCTGTTGGGGGATCGACGCTGTTGAAAAAACGCAAATTTCTGGAGGCTCAGGAGGTCATCCTGGAAGCTAAATGCAGTTATAATGGACAAAGCAAAAGTCAAGTAAACTTATCAAATAATGAGCTAATATACTGACTCACCAAAAAGCCGAGTGGTTTCCTTACTGTCGTAGGAGGTTTTGGGGCAGCAGTTTCATCTGTGATCTGTGCTTTAAGGCATATGAGTCAACTGCTGCTTCAATGTCCACTTGGATGTCGCGGTGAATTTTTATAAGGGCAAGTCCATTCAGCTTCTCTGTTGTCATAGTTGATCGCAGATAGTTCTTCAGTGAGCGGAGCTGAGAAATTGTTCTGTCACATTCTGTTGTTGTGATTGGTAGGGTGCACAGAAGTCTTAACAGGCAGTGGATATTGGGGTAAAAGTCTCCATCACACTCCCGAAGGCTGTTTGAACTGTAGATGGAACACTGGGAGGTCTCTCCTGTGCAACTTTCCTCCACTTAGTGGACCACCTGTGGATCTCTGCAGGCAGGCTTTCACAATCTGGCAAGTCAGTGTCCCACAGAGTGGCCAAGGCCTGAATGCCTTCTGGAACTGTCAAGCATGGTCCTGGTAGCTGGGCAAGGTTATCTGGAACAAGCTGGAGTCCATCCTTGGCAAGCTCAGCATTTTCTTAACCTGTCAGTCATTTGTGTGGTCAGATGATCCAGAAATGGCACAGCGATCGAGGTCCTAAAGTAGTCCTCTTCACTGTCTGCTGGGTGGTTCTCTCTCAGAGTCTGCCTCCCAGCTCGTCATGGCATAACCAGGGTGGTGTTGAAGCTTTCTCCATGCTCACAGCTTCTCTCAACCATGCTTCTTTGAACACGTCTTCGATATTTGTTGGTAGCCCTTGAATGCTTTCAGCAACATTGCCTATTTCTCTCATAGGCATGAACAATGTCCCTTGCCGTTTTCTGAAGTTTAGCAGTCAGAGGCTGAAGGTACTGCATGCACCTCCGCACAACCACAAAAGCCACAAGGAAACTGCTGTCACTGATGGAGAACAGCAAGTCATGAGCTCTGGCGATGATGGTGTCGCTGTCCCATTCTTCACTGTCATCTTCAGTACCATGTGCCATTTGACCTAAACAATCGAACACAGCTTGTGAAAGAACAGCAAACGTTTCAAACGCATGGTGTCTCTCTGTCCAGCGTGTCCGACATAGATCGACCAGCTTCTTTTTCTTGCTGTCTGGTTCACCTGTTTCAATGACAACTTCAAGTTTCCTCTGTCTTTTGGGGGAACTGGAAAAGAAGAGGGCCAATTATTTTAGGATACCAAGCATGTTCTTGACTGCTGGCTCCGAGCATGCTTTCACTATGCACAGGTTGTTGGCAGTGAGATGCACTGTGAAAATACAGAGCTTTTTCATTCCTCTCTTGTAGTCTCGCCTGAACGCCTTTGAATTTGCCCGTCATGTTAGATGCCCCATCATAGCTCTGACCTCTGATATTAATGGCATCTAAATTCCAGTCTTCGAGGCACTTCAGGATCAGGCCGGCCAACGTTTCTCCAGTGATGTTGTGACATGACACAATGGTAAGAAAAACACCTCACGAATCTGCTGAAATGAGTCACGTAGCGAAGTACAATTGACATTTGTTCCCAGTTCGAGGAATCCCTGACTTCATCAGCAAGAACTGAAAAGTACTTTGCCTCCTGGATTTCAGCCAGGAGTTTTCCCCTGATCTGGTCATCCAGGATCTGGATCAGTTTCTTTTGTGTCTCCTTTGAGATGTAGGTGGCACTGCTGTCACATGTATCTAAATGCCTCCGTAGAATTTCATCTCCAGACTGTATGCAAAATCTTATGAGAGCATTAAAGTTGCTGGTGTTGCCTTCTAGCAGAATACCATCATCATGGTGACCTCTCAAAGCAAGACTCTGTCTGCCACACACAACAGAACTGTTTGAAAGACACTGGAAAGTACCTTCCGGTTGACAACTACCTGAACTTCAGCTTCTTGATTCAGACTGACATCAATGCCTTTGTAGGGATTTTTCATGTGTTCTACGAAGTTTTCTGCTTTTAGCATGGCATCTGAGTGGTACTTCTTTTTTGCATGCTTCTTCAGATCATCAGCGCACTTGTTCCAATTCTTATAAGGGGTTGTCACCAACTGTCCTAAGTTGTCTCCAGCAGCAAACAGAGCACAGTACTTGCACCAAGCACCATCAAGTGCTGGGGAGTAAACAAGCCAGGGGTGAATGTCCAGCCACAGCCCTGAAACCTCTTTTTGTTGTACATTACAGTGGCAGGAAATACGAAATTCTTGGAAGGTGTCCAGTGCTCTGTAAGAAGATGAAATTTCTCTTCTTCATTGGAAGGGATATTACCAAGGAAAAGACCAAAATCTATAGACTTGAAATGTGACTTGGAGTCAGACAGTCCTGTATACACACAAAACAGGAAAAGGTTTTATTCACAAGCTTTTACAGCAATATGCTTTTTGAGATATTTTCTTAATAAACAGACAGGCAGACAGACAAGCTAGATCTGTCACATTATACTTCCTTGGCAGTGGTATTAAAATACACATATGTAATTTTCCTGTTTTTAGTGTAAAGTTACCATGTAACTGTACACTGACAAGTGAGGATATGAGTGTGCATTTTTTTTTTTTTTTTACATCTTCTTCTTTCTTTAATTTTTAAGGGCAGCTGCTTTCATCATTCTGAAGATTCTGCTACCCATTTGGTGCATGCTGGGTATGCATCTGTAGCTGGCACTGACATCAACTCTGTCACATGTATTACCGATTACCCACTTTAACCACCTCTTCCCAACCATGCGGAGAAACTTTTTTTGCTCTCCAAAAATTTCTCAAGGTCATAACGACCTTGACCTTTGACCCTGAGCAAAAAAACAAAACAAAAACAAAACTGTGCATACCTGATGGGCTACGAGAACACACAGTTTCTGCGCATCTGATTCTCTCAGCCTTTGTAGAGGGTGATCTCCAGAATTGTTGCTGATGCCGGCACTGAATATCCAGCTGCTTCATCACCTTCATAGGTCTGTTCTTGTGGAAGGCAATCTTGGCTGATCTCCAAACCATCTGTTACACGTGTATTACATTATTAGTTACTTTAAACCAAATATGCAGTCAGTATATGTGGACTAATAATGCCCTCTATTACGCTCGCCTGGCCGCGTTCAAAACATAATCTACCAACATGAAAGGTCTTGCCTTTAATGTAGTTACACACTTGTGCATCCAAATTGCTCGCCAAGTTAACAAAAGCCAGAAAAATAAAGTCAACACACAGTAAACATGAACGGAGTTTATTTTTTCTTGGCTTTGACTTGTAATGCTTTGTCAGTAAATATGCTGGTTATAAAACACACTGGGGTCATAAAAAAAATAATTTCTTGTGAAAATACCTATGAAATACAATGTTTTTGTCTATTTGATGCTGGGGGTCGATAGTTAGTTAATTTCAGCCAAACAGACCACCTCAGACTGACAATGTGCGATCTTTTCGTACTAAACATGGAGTTATCTTTTCTTGGTTTTGACTCGCATTGTTTTCCCAGTAAATGTGCCGATTAAAAAAAAACATTTTGAGATCTACAAAAAAAATCATTCCTCATGAAAATAAATGCCTGTAAAAACACTATCTGTTTGTTTAGCAGGTGCTGAGGGTCGATGGTTATCAGTTATTTTCAGTCAAAACATCAGGTCGGACTGGGCCCGTGCGATCTTACGTTCACTAAGCTTAGGTTATGTTCTTCAAGTTGTTGGAAAGCATGTCTCGAAAATAAAAAATTCATCCATTCAATTTACGCACAATTATCATTCTGAATCTAAAAATCTGAGTATCAAAACAAAAAGCACTTACCAGTCGAAGTTGTTGGTGAAAAAAAAGAACTGAGCTTCTTCACTCCAGCAGCATCTGCAGCTGTTAAAGGTTTTCGCTTGGGCATAGTTGCTCAACGGAAGCTGAAATCCGCCAGAATAAAAGCTCAAATTCAAATACTGTTCGCAACATGAGCGGGAAACGTCACTCATACGCGCGCAGAGTTATCTCCCATCGAATAGGTACATGTGTGTTTCGTACCACAGGCACTGGACGTTTTGCATTTCCATGTTCCGTGCATGTACCGACCGCTGAGCGTTTTTTTTTTTTTTTTTTTTTTTTTTTTTTTTTTTTTGGGTGTGTGTGTGTGTGTTTGGAACCGCTGTAAACCCCCCCCCCCCGCCCCGGATCCGCCCCTGGTTTTAGATGATGGAAATGTTGGTGCAGCATTTGTTATTCCTTTGCTTGAAGTAGTTATTTATCTATATTCACAGCTGAATTAGTAGCTGTTATGCTAGCAAATGGAATTTCTAACAGATCTTTCCAGTAATATTGTTCAGATAGGTTTATTTTTTTATTTATTTATTTTATAGATTCAAAATCAGTCTTACTTGCCCTTGATTCATCAAAATATGTCGACCCGACCCGACCTTGTGTTTGAAATTACATATCTTTTATACTGGCTGGCGTCTAAAGGCACTATTATAGAATTTTGCTGGATTCCTTCGCATACTGGTATACTTGGGAATGAATTGGCTGATAGGGCTGCAAAAAAAAAAAGGTGCTAAAAAAAAGCAGGGTCATCTTCCGAGCTGAAAAATAAAACCATCAGTCATAGAATGTTATCGTATCCTTGAATCAACTGCACGGAAGAGAGCTCAAATAAATGTTGATATTTCATCCAAACAGTGGGAAGCTTTTCCAATAGACCTTGTACTAAGAAAAATGTCTGATCATCCAGTTTTTATTATTCCAGACAAATATATTCCCTTATAATTCGATTAAAGCTGAAATGCTTTAAAAACAAAGTTTAGTAAAAATGCTAATTGTATTTGTGGTAAAGAAATAACATTGAGCCATATTTTATTTAATTGTCGCAAGTTAACTACTTTCTTACCAACATCATTAAGGTCTATCTATCTTTTTTTTTTTCTGAAAAAAAACTTGCAAGATATACTTTCGGACCACTTTTGCTGATCGAAATTGCTGAACACTTATTTTTTCATAGTCCGATTGGGTTTTTTCTTTAGATTGTTTTGTGTTAGTTCATAGTGCGTTATATGACGATGGCTGCATTTTACTCCTTATTGTTGTATTAAGATCTCTGTTTTTTTTTTTTTTTTTTTTTTATAGTTTTGTTCTTGTTTAGATACATATACAGATATATACATGTATACACTCACATATACAAAGGCCTACATACACGCTCATGTAGGCCTAACATACAGGCTTATTACTCAATCATTCATTCCTTCAGTCATTCTCTTCATTCATTCATGTCTAATATCACTCAAAGTGAGGTGGTTGGTGGTGGGTTTATGGCGGAGTACGCAAGTACTGGCACATAAGAGAGAGAGACAAGACAAGACAAGACAAGACAAGACAAAATTCTTTATTTACGAGGATAATAGATAAGCACTGATGTGCTTTTTTTTTTTTTTTTTTTACATCGTCCTCGGCCTGAATAGGGTCAACATAAGATAAGGCAACAAAAAAAGCATGCAAAAAGTGCCAAACCGGGGGAGTATGGCAATAATGATGGCCCAGTCACCCCTGTTGGGGGGGGGAGGGTGGGATGTCATACAGATATANCGACGTAACCGAGGCCCAGCCAAAGACCTGAGTGGTGACACCATTCCAAAGACAGCGCGGCGACTTCGCTAACCTACACAACACACCATATCACTCTGACAGCTCACCCCCACTGACTGACACCAGAGTTTTTCCCCGACAGGAAACTCCAGCCTAATCGATAAAGAGTAATTCATACACGCGCACACACACACACACACAATATAAAACACCTCCGGTGCTCGCGCTCGCGCTTGCGCACTTACTTTGAAAGCGACGGACTTACAAGCTACCCCAATGCCCAAGAAAAATACTTACAAATGCCACTGGGAAGCCAATTACACAGGCCACTAAGCATGCGGTCTTTCTTTCTTTTCTTTGTTTTTCTTTCTTTCTTTCTTTCTTTCTTTTTTAAGCTCCGACATTCAGTCTAGAATATGTCCACTATGTTTATATATATAACACACACTCTTTGACAAGGAGTCC
>JADBJO010009195.1:37500-47500 GCA_016801955.1 Conus betulinus
GTGTTAAGACAGGCCCGTGGTCTGCAGCCTTGTTCGCTCTTCTGTTTCGTTTTGTATGTTAAGACAGGCCCGTGGTCTGCAGCCTTGTTCGCTCTTCTGTTTTGTTTTGTGTGTTAAGACAGGCCCGTGGTCTGCAGCCTTGTTCGCTCTTCTTCTGTTTCGTTTTGTATGTTAAGACTGGCCCGTGGCCTGCAGCCTTGTTCACTCTTCTGTTTCATTGTGTGTTAAAACTGGCCCGTGGCGCAATGGTCAGAGCGTTTTCCTGCGGAGCTGACGGTCGTTGGTTCGAAACTCGAGTGAGGTGGGATTTTTTTTTCTGTGTGTGTGATGCTCGAAAACTTTTTCTGTTTACCCGGCAGTAAATGGAACCCTAATTCAATTTCAGAAGAGATGAAATGCGGCGTAAGAAGAGGCTAGGTGGGCTCCGCCTTCCATGACGCTGTACGTTGCACACGGTGAACCTATGACAGTTTCACCGCCTCTGCGGCAATTATTTTGGGGAATCTGTCACCTTTTTCATATTTCATTTGTTTTTATTGTTTGCTCGTCCGAAAAAAAAAATGTCTGTCTGTCTCTCTCTCTCTCTCTCTCTCTCTCTCTCTCTCTCTCTCTCCAATTATTCGATCGATCGATCTATCTATCTGTCTCTGTCTATCCGCCTATCTATCTATCTATCTATCTATCTATCTATCTATCTATCTATCTATCTATCTATCTATCTATCTGTCTGTCTGCCTCTGTATCTGTCTGTCTATCTACCTGTCTATCTTTCCAGCCAGCTAGCTATCCATTTATCTAATTATCTGTCTATCTTTCTATCTCTCTGTCTGTCTGTCTGTCTGTCAATCTATCTGTATATATGTGTGTGTGTGTGTGTGTGTGTGTGTGTGTGTGTGTGTGTGTGTGTGTGTGTGTGTGTGTAAGGATGAGAGAGAGAGGGGGTGGGAGGGGGGGGAAACGGGGGGAAGGGAGGATGAAACATACTTATCAAACTCTTCACTGACGACACACACGGGTAGAATCGAATCCTGTGTTCTGAACAGAACTGTTCATGACGCTTTTCTTTGGTCGACGCTGGTGTTGTGTGTAAGACCCTTCAGTAAACGCTGTCTGGGTTTGAACAGTCCGCCCATGGCATCTGACTGAGGTCAACAAGAAAAACAAGATGCAAATAATATAAACGTACTCCCAGTAAGCAGTAGTACAAAAAAATACACACACACACACACACACACACACACACACACACACACACACACACACACACATATATGCATATATAAATCAGTCGCTATAGCACTTTCTCCCCTTTTGGTGGTAGAAATTTTGTATGTAAGAGAAAAAAGAAAAAAAGCTGCTATCCCCGACGGGGAAATGAACCAGGGTTTCCCGCGCGACAGGCGGGGACACTATCCAGTATACTACCAAGGAGATCATTGAAATTGATTACGCTTAAGGTTATACACCGTTATTGCTTAAACTACACATCACAACATTATCATTTACAGCCGTTGGTAACGGCTATTCTGGTAAAATAAAACATCGGGCATCATCCGTGACCCATAATGAACATATCTACAAATTTTCAGAAAGATCGGTCTAGCAGTTTTGTCTGGCGCGAGAGGAACACATTTCGACCACGGACAGACAGACACACAGACAGCATTTCTTCGTTCCCATTATAAAGTACTCCCTGTTCTATAAGAACTAGAAGTACAGTAACTCAGCATGAAACATTTGCTCATAGCAATAGGAGCAGAGAACTGAGTGGGAATCTCCAAACTTAGCGGATGTGGTGTAGCGTATATGGACTAGCCCGCACGCAGTGACAGCTCTCTGGATGACACTGACACTGTTAGAAATGCACCGTGTCTATAGCATGGTACGATGGGAGACAAAGATTATCTCTCTCCTTCCGCCGCGTTTATTTTCCCTGAACTGAATCAAATGCCCATTCATTGCCTGGAGGACATGGAGAGTTAGCAAACCGTGAAAATCAAACGCCACGAATGATTCCAACTCATAACAGTCAGCTCCAGGATATATATGGAGAGTTAGCAAGCTGTGAAAATCAAAACACCACGAACGATTCCAACTCATAACAGTCAGTTCCAAAACAGGAACCCTCAAACCATTGGACTATGGGCCCCTATAACAGAGCTACCCGGCCTATATATCAGTGTCGCCTGTTATCGACATCAGGGGAGACAAATCGCAGTCCAATGGCCGACCGAGACAGCCGGTGGTGAAGCGGTCAGGTAAGTGTGGATTCGAGCTTCAAGTTTCAATCATCGTGATCAAGCCAACCACACACAGCCTTTTCAGGACTTTCAAACTCACACAGGAATTAATGTCAGACCAGCAACAGGTCGGCCTTTTGACAAAAATAAATGGTAAAAATACAGCCCGAAACTGAAACCAAAAAACAAACACAACAACAACATCAACAACAACAACAACAACAACAGTGTATGACATGGTATCTACAGACTATCGACATCTTACAGCACATGTAATCAGGCTGTGTTGAAAGCCTCAGGCATTCCATAAAGTCATCGGTCCTAGATTTGAAAAAAAAGGAAAGAAAAAATGGAAATTAAAAACGAACATTTGAATGCCATAAAAAAATCTGCATACGCGGCCACATGGACAAATACACAGGTTGGAAAGAGCAGTTAGAGTCCACTTTGGAGATTATGTGTAATTTTCACTACCGAACCGCTAGATCATGAAAAGAAATAGAAAATGAATAAATGAATGAATAGATGAATGAATGAATGAACGAATGAATGAATGAATGATGAATGAATGAATGAATAGATAGATAGATAAGTAAATAAATAGATATTTTTTAAAAAAAAATCAAAGGATAAAGATGGAACGTCATAGAGTGCAATCAGATTTCTTTAAAAGGAATGTCCGGAATCAATACAGGAGAAACGGTCAACAGGGACAAACAGTAGAGAGGACTAAAGAAAGACAAATGAATTTTATTTTTGAAAAAAACAAACAAACAAACCAAACACAGAGAGAGAGAGAGAGAGAGAGACAGAGACAGAGACAGAGACAGACAGACAGACAGACAGACAGACACAGACACAGACAGAGACAGAGACAGACAGACAGACAGAGAAAGAGACACGGAGACAGAGAGAGAGAGAGAGAGAGAGAGAGAGAGAGAGAGAGAGAGAGAGAGAGAACTTTCAGACGGTATGGGAGCTTTCTGTATTAAAAGAACTCCCAGCATCCCTACGGGCCTGTCAAAAATCAGAGTAGAGTAAACCAAAATGCAGGTAAACACATCAGATTCAAAGCAACGCTTGTGTGCGCGTATACATATTGCATAACAGAGAGAGGAATCTTTCACAAAAAAAGTCTAAGTACTACTATATCCGCCAAACAAACGCATTATTAGACAAAACTTTGAACCCCCATCTTGCGCCGAATTCAGTGAGACAGTGATCGCTCATTCTTCATTTTCGTTGTCCTGAGTGTCGTTTATCTTGCCTGAAGAAAACGTAAGGGATCGAAACGCGTCGTGTTTTGTCTTGTGACTCGTTAGTTCATGTTTGGCGGATACAGTAGTTAATTTTTCGAAAGATTTGTTTAGATTTCCGCTTGCAGTCGCCTGACTTTGTAACTAAGACAGATAGATCTTCAACAAAAATGTCTACTTCAAATGTGCACACAAAAGCCACAAATGCACACAACACTCCCCCACATCGTAGTCAGTAGGAGGTCTGACAGACAGACAGGCGTAATTACAGACAGACGAACAGACAGAAACAACGAGTGACGAGACACTGCCGACCGACAGACGGACAAAGTAGAATGCCGAGTCAATATCCCGTGACAGTCACGGATGATAAACTCCCAGAACCGATCGACAAATAACCCCCCGCTCCTTGGTGACGTCACAGGCTGCACACCAATAATCAAAGCGTTAAGGTCTTGCTTAAGGAGTCGAGTATTTATAGACAGGTACAATAAGATTGTTTTGAGAACTTTTATTATGTCTGAAAGTTGATTTGCCTTCTTTTCTTTCCTATGTCCATCAAGGTACAAGCCAGGTGGTTCCAAGCAGACAGATTAAAATGAAAGGAATGGGACTGTTTGGGAGGAACCAGCCGACGCAAAGATAGGGTCACGGGTGTGTGAGAAGGCGTGAACTGTGACGTCAACGAAGGGGAAGGTCACGTATTTGAAGATTGTGAATGACGTCATCGGTGGAAATCCCCCAAACCAGTGAAATGATGTGTGTGTGTGTGTGTGTGTGTGTGTGTGTGTGTGTGCGTGTGTGTGTGTGTGTGTGTGTGTGTGTGTGTGTGTGTGTGTGTGTGTGTGTGTGTGTGTGTGTTAGAGAGAGAGAGAGAGAGAGAGAGAGAGAGAGAGAGGCTGTTCTTTTGATCCATTATCACTGTAACAATAAATGCTGACTCAAACTTATGCTAAGCCTCAAAATGCTGATGTGGATTATAGAATAAAATTTAATTGAGAGCAAAATCCTAATTGTGGCGTGTGGCCACAAACAAGAAGGTTGGGCGCAGTGTCTTATTACTGACACGCCGGTCAATTTTCTCCCAGAGTTCTTTGCGGGAGGTAGGGGGCCAGAGAGGAACCTGAAAGGCGACCCCCCTCGGCTGGGTGACTGAGCTAATTGCACGGGTGGTAAGGGAGATCACTGATCGACTGCCCGCCATACTGTTTCCGTACATTGTATGGCGTGTGAAGGGGATCTTTGATGCATTCCTTTGTACAGTTTCTGTACATTGTATGGCGTGTGAAGGGTATCTTTGATGCATTCCTTTGTAGCTTCCGTACATTACATAGCGTGTGAAGGGGATCTATGCACTCTTTTGAACAGTTTCCGTACAATATATTGCCTGTGAAGGGGGATTTCTATGCATTCTTTTGCACAGTTTCCGTCCATTATGTGGCGTGTGAAAGGGGATCTTTGAGGTATTCCTTTGTACAGTTTCCGTACATTATATGGCGTGTGAAGGGGATCTTTGATGCATTCCTCTGTACAGTTTCCGTACATTATATGGCGTGTGAAGGGGATCTTTGATGTATTTCTTTGTACAGTTACTGTATATTATATGGCATGTAAAGAGGATCTCTGATGTATTCCTTTGTACAGTTTCTGTACATTATATGTCGTGTGAAGGGGGTCTTTGAGGCATTGCCTTGTACAGTTTCCATGTATTATATGGCGTGTAAAGGGGATCTTTGATGTATTCCTGTGTGCAGTTTCCATGTATTATATGGCGTGTAAAGGGGATCTTTGATGTATTCCTGTGTACAGTTTCCATGTATTATATGGCGTGTAAAGGGGATCTTTGATGTATTCCTGTGTACAGTTTCCATGTATTATAGGGCGTGTAAAGGGCATCTTTGAGGTATTCCTTTGTACAGTTTCTGTACGTGATGAGTGGTAAGTGGAAGGGTGGGGGTGGGGGGGGGGGGGGGGGGGGGGGGGGGGGGGGGTATTTGATGATTTCTTTATAAGTCTGTGTCTTAGGTTGTTATGACAATTATCATCGTTTGTCGTGTTATCATCATTGCTTACCGTCTTTTTACGGCTGTCACTACTCAGGAAAACAGATCCTGTCCTACTTGCACAGACACGCGCGCGCGCATGCACACATGCATGCATGCACGCACGCATGCACGCGCACACGCACACACACACACATACATTCACACGCGCGCGCGCGCGCGCGCACACACACACACACACACACACACACACACACACACACACACACACACACACACACACACACACACACAGAGTATTCATATTATGTGGCAGGTAAGGGGACTTAATCTGTCCCTCCTCTTCCCCACAGTCTCCGTGTATCATATTGTGGGTAAGGACGTCTTTGGTTTAGTCCTCTAAACAGTCTGCATATGATGTGGCTGGTAAGGAGGGGGTCTTTGGTCATCTCCACTGTACAGCCCCTGTATATTACCTGCTAGATGAGCAAATCTTTGGTGTACTTCCTCCTATATAATCTCTGCAGCTTATATGGCGGGTAAGGACGTTCTTTGGTTCTCCCCTTGGCCTTCTTCTCACCCCCCCCCCCCTTCCCCTGTATAGTACGGGTATATCACAGGAGGGTGGGGGGTGGGAATGGGTTGGGGGATGGGATGTGGGCTCGTTGTGTAGCTGAACAGAGGACAGCTGTAGGAACAATAGGAAAATCAATCAAATCATACAATAGAGCCATGATATCAATGCTGTTGTAAATATGATTATTCTACGGAAAATCAGTCAAATCAGACAATAGAGCCATGATATCAATGCTGCTGTAACTATGATTATTCCATTCGTGGAAACTCGTTCTGTTCGGAAAAGGAACATGTGGAGTTATGATGATGGCTCTCCAGTAGGGGAGGTAACTCTTTCATGATGTCACTTTCTTGACCATGATCAGTTATGAAGTCTGCCAGGGAAGATCATTTAATGAAAGCTGTGTAGGTATCACACCGCTGTGGCTCACAATGTTCATGCAAACAAAGAGTTTTCAGTCAATTCAAAACTTCCAGACTGGCAGATGAGCGCTGAACGAGGATGACAGCTGTGGTCGTGCTGTAACCAAAGTGTTCCAGGTTAGGTACCCGATTAAGGAGAACCCAACTACCTGTGCTGAAATAGAGGAATTAGGGAACTTCACCATGACGTGTCACTGTCATTCTTCAGGATCATCTTGGCGTGCAGATCCTTCAAAACTTGAACCATGAACAAAAGCAGGGAAACGACTGATCGTGCGCGCACATGATCCAAACAATGTCAGAGACGGAATTGCGTTTGGGATACTGGTACTAGAGACGTGGGTATTTCTGTGCTCCCGAAACAAGCAACATTCAGCAGTCTGGGTTTTCCGGGGTGATGATCTAGGCTTACCTGACAAATTAAAAAAAAAAAAAACAAGAAGTGCAGACAAGTCAATGGTGGCCTGTTCATCTTTCAAACCTAGCCCTGTAGACAGCATACCACTTCAGGACAGACAGACAGTGACTTCAGATTGAGAGTGTCAACCACGAACTACCAAAAGCGTTTGGGGATAGTGCAGAAAGCATCCCCAAGGGAGGACCAAGAGTTCCCTGTTGCATTGTCACAGTGCGCGCTCACACACACACATACACACACATACACACACACACACACACACACACACACACACACACACACACACACACACACACACACACACAGAGAGAGAGAGAGAGAGAGAGAGAGAGAGAGAGAGAGAGAGAGAGAGAGAGAGAGAGAGAACAGGGTACACAACTTAGTTTTTGGGAAAATTAACGCTATGGTAAGACTTGTTTCCCATGGAAAACCTGAAAAAATCATGCGCAGGTTTTCATGTATGGATGTATAATATATATGTATTTGTTTGTTTGATTTGTTTGTTTGTTTGTTTAATTTTTTTTTGTTTGTTTAATTGTTTGTTGTATTGTCTGTTTGTTTCATTGTTTTTGTTTGTTTGCTTGTTTGTTAATTGTTTGCTGTTTCTTTTCTTTCATCTATCTATCTATCTATCTCTTTCTATCTATCTATCTATCTATCTATCTATCTATCTATCTATTTGTCTGTCTGTCTGTCTGTCTATCTATTTGTCTGTCTGTCTGTCTGTCTGTCTGTCTATCTAATCTATCTATTATACGGGAGAAAACTCTTCTTTAATTGTGTGTATACACCAAAAGCGGTTGACGTTAGACACTTACACAGACTGACCGTTACCCTACCCCCAACACCACTCCGGATTCGTCTGTCTGAGCGCGCACGCATGCACGCACAGAGAGAAGGAGAGAGAGAGAGAGAGAGGGAGGGGGAGAGAGAGAGAGAGGGAGACACGAATTTATTTTAAGAGGGTAGTGGACTAAGCATGAATGCTTTTTTACATCCAGCCCTCTGGGCAAGAAAAAAAAATCGATATATAGTAAAAAAAAAAAAAAAAAAAAAAGCAACACATGAAAAAATGGAACAATTGCTTGCATGAGAACCTTTGACAAAAAGAAGAAAGAAGAAAAAGAAACCAATAAACACCACCACCACCACCACTACCACTACCAAGAACAACAAGAAAACACAATAATCAGGGCAAGGGGGGGGGGGGGGGGGAATGGAGAGAGAGAGAGAGAGAGAGAGAGAGAGAGAGAGAGAGAGAGAGAGAGAGAGAGAGAGAGAGAGAGAGAGAGAGAGAGAGGACCGACGGACCGACCGACCGACCGACCGACTGGCGATAGATAGTCAGAGATAAAGGAAGAGAAGGACAATGAAGCAGACATGGAGAAACACCCACAAAAAGCTTTGAAAAAAAAAAACACATGAATGGTATGGGATGATCAGTGCAATTTGCGTAGAATTGAGTCAACTTCGAACATCACATATTTGTTGAATTAAATCTGAATTGAGAGTTTTCAATACATTTTAGGGTATAGTGCAGTCAAATCTGAGACATTCATAATATATTTTTGAAAATTAGACTTGATTTTTTTTAAAGTTTGATTGATTTTTTAGTTCTTGAGGAATATGGTTCCATAGCCAACCTCCAGAATACGCCAAACTAGACTTGTATAGATTAATCATTGCAAACGGGAGGTTTATTTTTATGTGATGTCGATAGTCGTAAAAGTGAACATATTTGTCAGAGAAAGTGGAGCATTTCCATGGAGTACCTTATGCATAAAGAGTCCTTTATTGTATAGAAGTTTGGCTTTGAATGGGAGAATGCCTGATTGCTTATAGTCTGAGTCTACCAGCGAGGATGATGGTCGACCTAACGTTACTTTGACAGCTCTTTTGTGAAGGCTAATTAGTGGTTTGAGTGAATTATTGCTCGCTGAGTCCCAAAGCGTTGAGGCATAGTCAATAAAAGGCTGAATGTAAGAGTGAAAGAATAGTTTTCTTGCATGCAAATTTAAGAAGTTCTTAATCCTTTTAGAAGATGTAGTTTTCTTGCAACGTTTCTAGATAAAGACTCTAAGTGTTTTGACCAAGTTAGATTATTATCTATATGTTATTCCCAAGACTTTGTGACTGGTTACTTCTTCGACGTTTTCGTTAGAAATGCAAAGTACTGGCAGATTTTGGCTTAGAGTTTGACGTTTCTGTCTAGTAGTTATCATCATGAATTTAGTTTTATGAGGATGGAGAGCCATGTGATTAAATCGTGTCCATTTAACCAAGAGATTGATGTTTTCTTTGCATGTCACTGCAAACCTGTTTGGCATCAGAATTACTTGTGTCTAAGGTTGTGTCATCAGCGAACATTTCACTGTTTATTTTCAAGTACAATGGCAGATCATTGATGTAAAATGAAAACAATAGAGGACCTAATACCGACCCTTGTGGGACACCAAATTTGTTGGGAAGAAAATCAGATTTGTATGTGTTTACGGACACAATTTGTTGTCTGTTGGAGAGAAAAGATGAAATCAGTTTCAGGGTTTTGTATGATAGCTTATACAAAGTTAGTTTTCTGAGTAAAGTTCATGATTTTAACGTCGAAAGCTTTTGCGAAATCTACACAAAGAGAATTCCTGAAAATTGCTTGTTGTTCATGTTTAAGAGCCATCTATCTATTAATTTAGTTAGCACTGTGTGGCACGAATGGTTTTCTCTGACCCTGATTGATTTGGTGAATTAAATCATATTTTTCTGCATGGGAATGGAGACATTTCTTGATGTGGAGTTCTAATGGCTTAGAAAGAACTGATAGAATCGAAATGGGTCTATAATTTGATGGATCAGTAGTGTTTCCTGATTTTTATATTGGTATGATTTTTGCTTTTTTTAAGGTATCTGGAAAGCATTGTTTATCTATACAGAGGTTGTAAATGTAAGTTAACGTTTCTGCGATAACGGGTGCAGAGAGCTTTATGTTTTTTTTCCCCTGCAGTATTTTTGTAATTCTTCTAGGTCATTATCATTTGATTTATCATCATGAATTATTTGATCTGCTACTGTTGTAAAATAGTGATTTAGTTT
>JADBJO010009195.1:52500-56601 GCA_016801955.1 Conus betulinus
CAGACCCATTACAGATGGTCAGGAGTGCTGTGAGTGGGACAGATACTCTCTATTGTGATGATTCTTTGAACAGACCATTACAGATGGTCAGGGGTGCTGTGACTGTGAGTGGGACATACTCTATTGTGATGATTCTTTGAACAGCCCCCATTACAGATGGTCAGGGGTGCTGTGAGTGGGACAGATACTCTATTGTGATGATTCTTTGAACAGCCCCATTACAGATGGGTCAGGGGTGCTGTGAGTGGGACAGATACTCTATTGTGATGATTCTTTGAACAGCCCCATTACAGATGGTCAGGGGTGCTGTGAGTGGGACAGATACTCTATTGTGATGATTCTTTGAACAGTCCCATTACAGTAGGTCAGGGGTGCTGTGAGTGGGACAGATACTTGAGCTGTTGTTGATCTCCGTGACCCTCTGCCTTTAGTCCTGCACAACAAGGAAGAGGAGTAACCTGTTCAGTCCTTGATGTTGCCCATCCAGGACTTCTTCAGATTGCCTCAGGGACAACTGTCCTCCACTTTGCTCAGCAGGATGGTTTGGGACAGGGAGGCATGGCAAGATGCATGCCTCTGCAGGGCAAGTTTTGAATGGTGTCTTGATAACTGACTGTGTGAGGAGAGGACTTGTCTGTGTGCCACTGCCAGCATTTTGTTTCAACATGCTGCCTGATATAATGATTTATCTCAGATCAACTTTACGAGTTTTACTATTTTGATAACGGAAAGGTGTCTTTCAGTTTCCCCATGTCCTGAGTTGAAAGTTCTGAGTTCGATTCATTTCCTGTTCATGGAAACTGGGTGGTAGAGACAGTTTCCTGCTGAAGCTAATTGTGTGAGCAGTACAGGATTTTAGCATTTTTACTTAGTTTGTTCTATAGTCTTAGTTTAATGTAAACATGTTGATTTTTGTCATCTGAAATGGCAATATACAAACTTTTGAATACAATATACCATCAGAGGTGTTATTATTATTATTATTATTATTCTTTTTTTTACTATTATGAATACTTATATAGTGTCTATCCTAGACTAGAGACCAAGCTCTAAACGCTTAACAAAACCACACTCATTTATACAACGGGCTGCCTACCTGGGTAGTGCCGCCTGAAGAGCTGCCAGCTGGTGCTTCATTCAGTCATTTCCCATGTCATCCAGTCAGTATCATTCACTGTAGTTAACTCAGTTTCCTTACTTTCTTCATTCTTTCCATTTCTCACACAGGGTGCATGTTATGTGTAACGTGTCATCCATACCAACAACCAATCTGGCCTTCTCTTCCGAAAGTTGGTGATGGGATTTTATGTGTGTGCAAGATTTTATGCGTGTGTTCACACATGGAACCTTGGTTTGTAAATACTGTCATAGTCTCATTCGAAGGACTGTATGGGAAATGGAGTCCGAGTTAATGTTAACTCTGAGGGAAAAATCCCCCTATACTGATGCAGCCCGCTGGAGATTCAAATGCAGGATCACCACGATTACAAGTCCGCGCTCTACCACTGAGCTGTTTCAGCCCCCTGTGTATATCTGTAATCTGTTCGACAATGCTTATATGTAGAAACAGTCTGTTTGGTTCATGTTCTTGTCTTAAAATAGGCTGTTTGATGAATTCATGTTCTTGTCTTAAAATAGGCTGTTTGATGAATTCATGTTCTTGTCTTAAAATAGTCTGTTTGATGAATTCATGTTCTTGTCTTAAAATAGCCTGTTTGATGAATTCAGGGAAGAAACCTTTGCTTGTTTATCAGTCTGTCAGAATAGCAGCAAAAAATAGAATATGATACAAAATAATTGTGCAGAATATCTATGGGGAGAATGAATGAGTAGACTTTGTTAATCCATATTTAAGTCGTCAGGAAGCATCATGCACATACACACACACGCGCACGCATGCACGCATGCACATGCACGCACAAACATGCACACACACACACACACCATAAGACAAATATACCACATCTATTTCAGTCAGCTCCACACAGGCCTAAGATTATAAACGTAGTGCCATGGTGCAGGTGTTTGCTTGACTGAGATCTCTTGAACTAATGAAAGGGAGAAAATGACTGGCAAGGTGATGTTGTAGACCTTGGGATCCAAAAGGGCCATCCCACAATAACAAAACTAACCTTTTCTTCGACAGAAACCCAGTACATATGTGTGGGGAAAAAAATAGAATATGTTTGACTCTGTGGGAAAAAAAGTAATGAAAAGAGAACGTTACAGAGGTCTTAGTACTTTGTACTCTGCCTGACAAGAGCAAAACGGACAGCGTTGAAAATTTTTTTTTTTTGTTCATGGCAGACTTCTACTTGTCACTAACCCAAGCTGGTGGCATTGTAGCTGTGAAGAGCTTTTTGTGCGGGAAGTACTCAAGTACTCCCATCATGTTGGTGTAATGATCAAGACGTGTTCCTGCTTTCCTTTGACAACAAAGTCGTAGACTTCCTCATGATGTATCATAATGACTGCACTAGTTCAGTGGAATGTGGCATTAGCCCTCCTAATGTCGCTTACATTTCCCCAAATCTTCATCACTGTTGGTAGCCTATATCTAGACCTAGCTGTCATTCTCTTCATCACTGTTGGTAGCCAATATCTAGACCTAGCAGTCATTCACGGCAAGTTCCTGAATATTGGCATGTAATTGCAGTGCTTAGCACCTGACTCTGGTACATATCTTTTCTTAACTGCCTCCCTCCCTCTGAGTTTTGAAATGTTCTCTGTCATCAAAATGAACATCATTGGTGAGTTTCTGTCAAGTTAACTTTTTATCACTAAAATGTGGATCGTTTTCTGTTTATGGAATTATTTCTGTGGATGAAATAGTGTACAGCAACTTAGTCAAAGTGAGATAACTTGGCTGGTTTCTGCTGCAAGATGTGACTGTGACTGCACCATCAGATTTTGCTGTATGTTTCTGCTGCAAGATGTCACTGTGACTGCACCATCAGATTTTGTTGTATGTTTCTGCAGTAAGATGTGACTGTGACTGCACCATCAGATTTGGCTGTATGTTTCTGCTGTAAGATGTCATTGTGACTGCACCATCAGATTTGGCTGTATGTTTCTGCTGTAAGATGTCACTTTGACTGCACCATCAGATTTTGCTGTATGTTTCTGCTCTAAGATGTCACTGTAACTGCACCATCAGATGTTGCTGTATGTTTTTCTGCTGTAAGATGTCACTGTGACTGCACCATCAGATTTTGCTGTATGTTTCTGCAGTAAGATGTCACTGTGACTGCACCATCAGATTTTGCTGTGCGTTTCTGCTGTAAGATGTGACTGCACCATCAGATTTTGCTGTATGTTTCTGCTGTAAGTGTAAGATGTGACTGTGACTGCACCATCAGATTTTGCTGTATGTTTCTGCTGCAAGATGTGACTGTGACTGCACCATCAGATTTTGCTGTATGTTTCTGCTGCAAGATGTGACTGTGACTGCACCATCAGATCCTGCTTCATGTTTCAGAACCAAGTCACAAAAGTTCTGCCGAAATGAATACAACCTGACTGGGCTGTGCAACAGGCATTCCTGCCCCTTGGCTAACAGTCAGTATGCCACAGTCAGGGAGGAAAAAGGTGGGTGGCACAAGTCATTTAAAAACTTTTTTCAACAATCAACAGTCACACACAGTACAAACAAAGCACATGATAGGAAGAAGTAGCCTCAAAATACTCTTCCTTGTACTTTCCATTCATGCACATGCATTAAATGTGCTCGATTTGAACCGGGAGCAAACAGCCTTTTGCATTCATCTGTTCCAGACCAGAAGTAGGGGCAAAAGGTAGAAAGAGTTAATTGGGGAGCCATCTGATGTTGTAAAGCCATGAAGCCACAGTGTACAGGGATGAATAATGAGTCACAGAAAGAAGAATCTCTTTGTATGTGTGTATGTCATTTGGTCTGTGCACCTAAAACTGGCAAACCTTTCAGACCTGGGAAATTCAGTGAATATTCGTTACTGTCTTCACCCAGACTTCAATAGTACTGAGCAATTCCAGGTTATCTGTATTTTTTGCATTAAAATTATCAGAAAACTAAAGCCACTGCAGCTAGCAAACGCCATTACTGGCGATATCCATGATAAAAAA
>JADBJO010009195.1:67835-86569 GCA_016801955.1 Conus betulinus
ATTATCACTCCATGACACACTGTTGTGTGAAAGAGTGAACCACACCATTTAAAAAAAAAGAAAGGTTTTCATTTATTTATTTTACTTTAAGAAAGTTTCTTTCTAATGAAACTTTGCTGATGTATTTATGTTTGAGTTCTTATAGATCAAAGAGTAAATTGTATAATGTTGTACACTATTCCATCTTTCATGCATGAAAACTAGCTGAAGGTTGTGAAACTGCTTAATGTCATAAGTAAAAAATGTTTTGGCAGTCAAAGGTTTGGCTGCATGATACATGTGACCTATGTGCTCAGTTTGGTTTTGCTGTGCATTTGCTGTGTCCATTTGTGTCCGCTGACTGGTTGCTGATGTGGCACTGAACTTTCACATGACAGAGTGCTCTTGAAAACTCTTGGACTTTTCCTGAGTTACCCAGAAGTGGCTGGCAAAATGATTTCACAACTAGACCAAAGGGTCTGTGTGTTAAACATGTGGGGTATATGATTCCACAACTAGACCTAAGGGTGTGTGTGTTTAAATGTGTGGGGTAGACGATTCCACAACTAGACCCAATAGTCTGTGTGTTAGATGTGTGGGGTATATGATTCCACAACTAGACCTGATGGTCTGTGTGTTAGACATGTGGGGTAGACGATTCCACAACTAGACCCAATAGTCTGTGTGTTAGATGTGTGGGGTAGATGATTCCACAACTAGACCTGATGGTCTGTGTGTTAGATGTGTGTGGGTATATGATTCCACAACTAGACCTGATGGTCTGTGTGTTAGATGAGTGGGATATATGATTCCACAACTAGACCTGATGGTCTGTGTGTTAGATGTGTGGGGTAGATGATTCCACAACTAGACCTGAAGGTCTGTGTGTTAGATGTGTGG
The DNA here is from genome assembly GCA_016801955.1 of Conus betulinus. Lineage (NCBI taxonomy): Eukaryota > Metazoa > Mollusca > Gastropoda > Neogastropoda > Conidae > Conus > Conus betulinus. The sequence goes on from JADBJO010009195.1 coordinate 68,715, forward strand.
GGTAGATGATTCCACAACTAGGCCTGATGGTGTTAGACGTGGGCTGTACGATGATACAATATACATACAATACATATCACACATCAGGATTCCACTTCTTTATCAACTGTCAGATTTGAATGAAATGTGAAAATAAGAACCAGCCAAAAAAGATATTTTTGCAGCTAGATGAAAAAAAAAAAAAAACACCAAAAAAGTCAGGGAAGAGTTTAAAAAAAAAAAAAAAAAAAAAAAAAAAAAAAAAACAGTGGCAATGCAGTCCACTGACTACTGGTCTTTTTTTCTTTTTTTGGGGGGGTTGAGGGGCGGGGGGGATGCTAGCAGACGACACTAGCCACACAAAATCTCATGTAAACTTCTTCTTGAGAGTGGGAAGTTGCCATTTTTATACTCAGTTGAAGGCAAAAGTAATATTATTACAGTCTGAGTTTAGGGTCAGCAAGACACAGGGGAAGTGAAGAAGACTGCAAACATCTCTGTGAACAGACGGTCCCAGATGTAGAGTGAAGAGGGTTCCATAATCCACTCCATGCTCTGACCAGCTTCAGATTGCATCGTTTGTGACACTTTTTTCTTCAGCAAAGGGAGAGCATGCTGGCACACTCTCCCATAGATCTCAGCCATTTCACAGCCATGAAACTTTTCAGGTTTTAGCCAGAATTCAGGCCTTTGAAAGGTTTCCAGGACTGTTCTTGAGACTTGCATAAATCTGCTGAGAAACTTAAGGATATGTATGAAAGATTAAGATCATCAGATTTATGGTTCACCATCCAACCCATTGTCTGATTCCAGTTCAGTTTGTCAATGTTTTCGCCAGCACCTTCACACTTGTCTGTTAGAAACAAACCTTTCAAGGCTAAGAAAGGAATTGCGGAGAAGCATTGACAAAACTGCGCGCGTCAATGGCTTGAGCATACCGTTGAACTCACTGTTGTTCGTAAGTGTAGGGAAAAGGCTTCAGCCTCAGTGCACTTCACCCTTTGACCCCTTGAGGCGGTTGTCTCTGTACCTCACCTGCTGGTCCAGTGCCAGCTTCTAGACCTTCTGGACATTTTCAGGCTTTTTTTCACTTGCTCTGGTCTCATGTCCGATTTTAACTTTTCGTTTGCGGAAGACCTGGATGTGTGTATATATGTATTTGCATACATACATACATATACATATATGTGTGCGTGTGTGTGTGTGAGTGTGTTACAAAAAAATGTAATGAGTATGTGCTATGTATGTTTTAAGCTGTCAAGTGGTGAATGAATCATATATGAAGGACAGATAATGTGAAATTTTTTTTAAAATGACGTTGGTTTTGTGATTGCACAGAATGAAGAAGATGTGGGCCAGGCAGAATTTGTGGAGGACTTCAACGAAAGTGATGAGGATATATGAGGTAATCTTTTTTTTGCTCAATCAGTGTTTGTGGAGAAAATACCAGCATGTTTTTGATGCTGCTTTGTTTGTGTTTCTGTTTTCATTTTTTCTTTCATTTTTTTTCCTTCCCCTCCCCACCTACTAACCCCAGCCCTCCTCAAATAAACGTCATTTATCTGTCTCTTCAGCAATGTTTTGAGGCTGGCTTGCCATAGAAATTTCAGATTTCCTAGGAAAGAAAAATGAAATATTGGTAGAGGCTGATTATCCTTTTTCATGTTTTTTTTGCCAGTTCTTTAACAGACTTGTAAACATGTTCAAATACTAGAGATATCCATGGGAGGTAATCAGGTGCCAGTGAAGCGTGTTGGAATGCAGTTGTCTCCCTTAGATTAGTCAGCTGGTGGGGAGGTGAAAAAAGAGGGCGTAAGATCAGTACATGACTTGCATTACGTGTAGACAGATATATACATACATATGAAACCTTCCACCACGAAATGAGTCATTTGTCATGCCACGGTGTTTGCAGCTAGCAGCCAGATCATTTCAGATCATACATACATATGAAACCTTCCACCACGAAATGAGTCATTGATCATGCCACAGTGTTTGCAGCTAGCAGCCAGATCATTTCAGATCATACATACATATGAAACCTTCCACCACGAAATGAGTCATTGATCATGCCACAGTGTTTGCAGCTAGCAGCCAGATCATTTCAGATCATACATACATATGAAACCTTCCACCACGAAATGAGTCATTGATCATGCCACAGTGTTTGCAGCTAGCAGCCAGATCATTTCAGATCATGTGAACGTTGTTTTCAGGACAGCCAGATGTCCAGTGAGGCCGACGACAGCTCATCTTCAGAGGAGGAACCGAGTGGCAAGGGCAAAGGCAAGGCCAAGGGCAAGGCCAACGCCAGGGCCAGGAAGCGGCCCCCACCTCAAAGTGGCGTACGAACTGGAGAGAATGTGGACCAACCCCTGGCCACCACATCCAAGTTGAAGATCCACAACACGTGACCCACTGTGGGCTGAGGAGGACTGGAGTGTGTGGTAGCCGTTGACCTGTACCAAGCTGAGGAAGAGGTCTGTGTGAGGCTTCTTCTGTTCTTGTGACACATTCAGACGTTGACGTGGGGCATCTCCACACTCCTCATACAGACTTTGACGTGGGGGGTCTCCACACTCCTGGTGCAGACTTTGACATGGGGGATCTCCACACTCCTGGTACAGACTTTGACGTGGGGATCTCCACACTCCTGGTACAGACTTTGACATGGGGGATCTCCACACTCCTGGTACAGACTTTGACGTGGGGGATCTCCACACTCCTGGCACAGACTTTGACGTGGGGGATCTCCACACTCCTCGTACAGGCCATGGCATAGGGGATTTCTTCTTCTTCAAGCGACAGATGCAGCTAGTGTGATGTGATTTGATTTTTTTTTTTTTTTTTTTTTTTTTTTTTTTTTTAAGAAGAAAAGGGGGTTGTATGTTGGGTGGAAGGGTACGAGGGAGGGGGGATAAAGAGGAAGGAAGAGGGGGTGATGTGTGAATGGAAGTGAGTGACTTAACAAAATGTTTGTCGTTTTTTTTTTTTTGTCACAGGGAGAGGGACTGGTAGTGTAGTTCTCCTGGGAAGCCTAGTGCTTCCACATCGAAAGTCGTGATGTTAGGGGATGTGGCATCTATAGAAAACATACATGTTAAATGTATTATTTTTTCTTATGTACATTCACATGAATTATGAAAAGAAGTTGTGGATAAGGGGGAGTGTGTATGTATGATCTGTGTATGTATTTGTATGTATGTCACCAGTCCATGATGTTTGTGAGTGTGTGTGTGTGTGTGTGCATGTGTGTGTGTGTTTGTTGTACTATGTGTGCGTGTGTGTGTGTGCGTGTGTGTGTGTGTGTGTGTGTGTGTGTATGTGCCCAAGTGTGTGTGAAAATATATTTTACATAGAGAATTGTTGATTGTCTTTAGATTTTAAAAAAAGTGGCATTGTTAATTTTAGAACATGGTGGGCTGTTTTTTCCTGAAGAGTTACCCGTTATGTATTCTGTCTGCTATGAAAAAAGGCTTCTTGTTGTTGTGGTGATGATCATTATGTGTGCATGTTGGATGAGAGTGTGTGGAAATAAACTGTATGAATAACATCTTTTGTTCCTTTCTGTGTGTAATTAGTTATATGATGAGATTTGTATCAGTTGACAAACATTTGTAGCATTCCTTTTTATCTTTTATCCATCTCATGCTGCCCCTCCCTCTTCCCTCTGTGAGTGTTTATTAAGTGGGACACAGTATTTGACTTTAACAAGGATTCCCATATTTCTTGCGAGCGCCTTTGTTCTCCTTTTCTGTTGAATGGCTACAACTCTGTGACTTATCATTGGTGAGGTTTTGTAGAATATGACCATTTTAAATCCCACCACAAACTGGCCACCTGCTATCATCAAGGATAGTCTGTTTCATCCATGAGGCATGGCGGTGTGCAGACTAGTGCATGCACTCCATACATCTGCTAAAACAGTAAAAGGTGGCAGTGGGTAGGAATTATGGTGAAATAAATGAGTAAATGATGAAGGAAGGGGTCAGAAAAAGCCGCTTATGTAGAGACAGTGATTTGGAGCAGTGGTGGGGTGGTAGACTACCTTCCTGCCTTCCCCATATTATTTGAAGCCAAAGAAACACAGAATAATTAAGAGGGGGAAAAAAAGGACACATGGAAAAAAATTCTTTTGACTCACGATGTATTTGTGTGCTCCTGAATAGATAGCGTTTGGGGCGCGAGACATATCAGGAGTAGTATCCTGGCTTGGGTTCCATCTGATTGCACTATGTTGTTGCTTTGGATGAAAAATATGGACAAAATGTGATGGTGCATTTCTCCCCCCTCCTTCCCCATCTCCCTTGCCTTTAAAAAGAATTAGGAAGAGGAGCCCCCCCCACCCCACCCCTTCACCCCTCACTCATCTAGTCCTTCATAGAAATTTGACAGATAGGCTTGTCTTGTCAGTTTAAACTGCCCTACACGTTCCCACCCCCACCCCTAACCTCACCCCTCATCAGTGCAGCAGTATGCATCACAGCAATAATAATTGTGTGTGTGTGCGTGTCTGTGTGTGTGTGTGTGTCCGTATGTGTGTGTGTGTCTGTGAGTGTGAAAGTTGTGTGTGCCGTGTGCATGTGTGTTCATGGCTGTATACGCAAGTGCACTTGAACGTGTGTGCTTGTGCAGATTTTTGTACAGGCATTCTTGCATGCTAACACATTAAAGTATAAGAACAGCATTAATGTGGATATATCTGTGTAGACTGGCAGTTTATCAATGTTCAGAAGAAAAAAGAAAAAAAAGGCAAGCAAAATGTTGCTTGTACTTGTAGCCCAGCTGAACGCAAAGAAAAAAAAAATATCAGCGCTGTCACTGCGTTCAAAAAAAGATAAACAAACACACAATCTTACACAAATCTGTAAACAAATACAAAGAAACAAGAATTTGTAGACACACACGTATGCACATTCTCCAACAATCTTACACAAATCTGTAAACAAATACAAAGAAAGAAACAAGAATTTGTAGACACGTATGCACATTCTCCAACACCTATAGAAGACCACACGCACACTGACACAATCATTCAGTCGCAACAGTTGTGCACAAGTACTGAGATGCCCATACAAAGGACTCCCCCTCCCCTGTCCCTTCCCCCATTCCTTTCTCCTCCCACGATTTCGTCAGACGAAGATGATGCGGATCGTGATGACCTGGAAGTCAGCAGAGGTAGATCACGGTGGTTCTATGGCTGCCATTCCCTGCAGAAATGTTGTGCCGCAATCACAAGCGCCCCATTTCACACCCCGAGTTTTTGGCATTTTCTCTCTATGGTTGAATTTTATGCTAACTGATAGGACTAACTGCTTTGAGCGTGATGCGTACCAGCAGCATACTTAAGATTGAAGAAGAAAAAAGAGAGAGAGAGAGAAAAAATGCGACGTCAGTCTCTGAACGCAAATTGTAACACAGATTACCTCCCTTGCAGATTTCCGAACATCATGAATTAATTCTTAAAGCGGAAGGGGGTAAAAGAGGAGGGGTGGAGATGGGGACAGCATGGAAAAGGAGGGGAAAAGGAAAGGGGGACGGGTGCGGGGGAGTGAAAATACAAAAATAACCTAGGTTTTATTTTAAGCCTAGTCCAGCTGACTATACACCCGACTGATTGAGGGCTGTCGCCACCTAAGGAAAAAATACCGTACTGAAAATCAATTGCAACACAAGAACAATAAACACAACTGTACATGCGCACAACATGACAAATCTTAAGAAATCCACTCACGTCATGAAGACAAATGGCAAGGTCCGACACACGTAGGAATAACAGAGATGAAAAGAGTGGCTGACCGTCGCACAGAGTAGGTTTCCTGAAGACCCTCCGGCACAGATCACGTTAACTTCACTAACTGTGTTGAAATAGAAGCAGAACCTAAGATTGTGATTCAGCGTTTTTTGTGAAGGCCTGTATGTTCTGTGCAAACAAGATAAATGTTTGTTTGTTTGTGGTTTTGTACTCCCAGTACTTATTGAACAGGGAGTACTTTACAATGGGAACGAAGAAATGCTCTGTGTGTGTGTGTGTGTGTGTGTGGTCAAAATGTGTTCTACTTGCTCCAGACAGTAGTTCTACGGGGCCGATCTTTCTGAAAATTTTGTTGGTATGTTCATTATGGGTCAAGGATGACGCCCAATGTGTTGTTTTTTAATAAAAAAAAAAAAAAACCGTTACAGCCGTTGCTAACGGCCATAACGGCCCATAAAGGTTTTCCTTCTTTTTAGAATATCTCAGAAAGTACTTGGCCGATCTTTCTGAAAATTTGTAGGCATGTTCATTATGTGTCACGGATGATGCCCGATTGTTACTAACGGCTATAATGGCCCATACCGGTTTTTCTTCTTTATAGAATATCTTAGAAAGTACTCGGCCGATCTTTCTAAAAATTTGAAGGCTTGTTCATTATGGGCCACGGATCATGCCCGATGTGTTATTTTACCCGTTATAGCTGTTATTAACGGCTATAACGGCCCATAACGGTTTTTCTTTTTTATGGAATTTCTCAGAAAGTACTTGGCCGATCTTTTCTGAAATTCTTTATGGAAAATCTCAGAAAGTACATGGCCGATCTCTCTGAAAATTTGTAGGTATGTTTCAATATGGGTCACAGATGGTGGCCGATGTTTACCAGAATATCCGTTACTAACGGCTATAACGGACCAAAACGGTTTTTTCCTCTTTCTGGAATAATTCATGCGTAATCAAGATAAATTGGAAATACGTTTATATGCTTTGCATCTTGGTTTGTTGTTGTTTGTTGTTGTTGTTGTTTTCAGTTTGAGTTCCATGACAGTTTACCTGACCAACCAGGGTCTGTTCAGGGCTTTCACCACGTAGAAATAATGCAAATCACCCCTCTTTTTCACTCATCCACACAACACACACACACACACACATGCACGCACATACGCACGCGCGTAAGCATACACACACACACACACACACACACACACACACACACACATATACACGGAATGAAATTCATATTGTTGTGATAGTTTTCCGTTGGTTTAATGGATCTTTATCACCCTGTTTTTTTTTCCTCTCCCCTTCAGATCTATCGTCCATCCCGCTCTCGCAGATTCAGTAAGAAAAGTAAAAAATAATCAAAAGCAACAACAACAACAACATATAATGTCTCCAAACCGACTCTTAAGATATTTTGCGAAAGACCAATCCCACTATCAAGCTCCTGTTTTCTGGAACTCTCTACCATCTTCTTTGTGAAACATTCAAACCCTGAACACCTTCAACACTGAAGACTTACCCATTTTGTCGGGAAAGCTTCAGATTAGCTCACCAACCTTGGATCAGAATGAGTCTACATTATAGGGCATTGGGCTGTATAAAAGCGATGATGAGGATGATGATGATGATGATTATAATGGTAATGACGATGGTGATTTGTAAATGAAGAGACAGACAGACAGACAAAGACAGGACGGAAAGTAAATCTGAAACAGGATAATCATGAAGAAGGGGAGAAAGAAAACCCATCCTTGTGCCAATTCAAACAGCATGATACAGTGACTATCGTGTCGTCGACTCAGGCTGCTGTCATACATGCTTCAAATTCCAGTTTCGCCCTCACCCACCTCATTCCGCGACAGTCCAGTCCAGTCTCGTGTCGCCTGACACACGTCACTGAAGAACTAGCGGAAGGCTGGTGATTGATGGACAATCATGGCCGTGGAATGCACTCACCGTCTCGTTCAGTGTCACCGGGTAGAAGGGGGTCCGGGGGTGGAGGGGGCGGGAGCGCCGCGCGAGGATTTAGAGTCTCCTACAGCCCTGATAGCCGCTGGTTTAATGAGTCTTGGGGCCCAGGGCCACTCTCGTTCTAAACGAGACTTTAGTGATGACAGCGACGCCAGGGAGGGAGAGGGCTTCCCCGGAGTTGTCTACCTTGAGTCTGTCGTGTACAGTATTTAACACGCACACACACACACACCACACACACACACACACATAAGGGTGCGTTCATTCACGAGTCCTTTCTCCGTCCCAGCCGAACCCCCCCCCCCCCCCCCCCCCCCCCACCACCACCACCACCACCACCACCACCTCCACTCCTTCCTACAGTACCCTCCCCCAAATGTAGATTATTCCTTTCCCCTCAAAGGACGGTCTAGTGTCACTGTCCCCATCTCCGCTCTGCCAAAAAGCCTCCTTCTCCCCCCCCCCCCCCCCATCCCCCACCCCTACCCCCCACCCCTCACCCCACCCACCATCCCGCTCGTCCTCACTCCTCCCCCTCCTCCTCTCTCTTCGCTAGTAAAAATTTTAACAGAATAAATAAGCTGAAACGAGCACAGCCAACGATAGTGATAGCCTGTTAGTTGAATATTTTCCACATTCAAAAAAACCAACCAACCAACAGTTCTCTCCCGTTTGGGACACAGGCAGAGCACTGCTGGGAAAGAGGGGAGAGGGGAGAGAAAGTTCGGACTGTCACACAGGGTGCTTTGTGGATCGTTCTGCCTTCCATTTGTCCATTTTTCGAGGTAAAATTATAATTGATCTGCCAGACAAAGGGGACAAACAAGTCACAAACAAAACACGACGCGTTTCGACCTTTCAGATCTTCTTCAGGCATGATAAACAACATTCACACGCAGAAAGAGCGAGCACGGATCTTCTCGAATTCGGCGGTTTTTGAAATTGAAACTAACTAGTTTCACTTTCATTTCAAAATCGTCGCATTTTTTTTTTTTTTTTCACTTTCATTTCAAAATCGTCGGCATCATTTTTTTTTTTTTTTTTTTTTTTTTTTTTTTTTTTTTTTTTTTTAATAAATCGCAAAAGAGAGAACCCCGTCCTGCCATGAAACTCAAACAACAAAAACAACAATATTCATGCAACCACATTTATGCACATTTATGCATAATTCAGCTACTACTATTTATAAAACCTTTTATGTACAGTTAATATCCAGGATGCAGATATAACCAGTTTGATTTTTTTTTTTTTTTTTTTTTTTTTTTTTTTTTTTACCGAAAACAAAAAGGAGGAGTGACAAAAAGGAGGAGTGGAAAAACAAGAAGTAGCCTATAAATAAACAAGATTTTCTTGATAGGTTCTTGGCCTTAAGAATATACGTTTGGCCCTCTGACTCTGTCTTTTGTCGTTGTTGCTGTTTGTTGTTGTTGATGATGATGATGTTGTCGTTCCTGGTGTTTTTTGCCCCCTTCATGACCCCACTCTCCTGTCTTTGTTCTAGAAAGTGTTTGCATGTTTGTTTGTTTAGTTTTTTTTCTGTTAAAAGTTACAGCGTGCTTGTTTGTTGTCTGAAGACAAAAAAGGGAAAAAGTTTAACACCGGAATATAGCGCACTGTTTACTGACACGATATCTTGTTTTCTTCCTTGAAATGATTACTTGATTATTAAGTCTCAACACACACACACACTCTCCCCACCCACCAACCCCCCACCCAAGACAAAAAAGTGGTTGCGACGAACACAGGAAATATATCGGTGCTAAGTGAATACTACCAACAACACAAACATTAATACTGATGCTAATAACACACTGTCAACAACACAACATTAATACTGATGCTAATAACACACTGTCAACACCACAACATTGATACTAATGCTAATAACACACTGTCAACAACGCAACATTAATACTAATGCTAATAACACACTGTCAACAACGCAACATAATACTAATGCTAATAACACACTGTCACAACACAACATTGATACTAATGCAAATAACAAAGGCTGACGCAATCACTGAGTTCATCAGTTTTGAGGACAACAATATTTAAACTCAAACATACTATGAATTGTAAAATATATGGCGTATAAGCACGCACGTGTGTGTTGTGGAGGATGAGAAAGGGGAGTCCACACTGGGTGGGGGTGGGGGTGTGAATTTTATGAATTTCTACGTGGTGATAGCCCTGAACAGATCCTGGGTGGTCAAGTTGGCTGTCGTGGAACTCAAACTGAACAAAAACAAAAAAAACACACACAAATGTATCTTGTTAGCGTTAAAGCTATTTACAAGAAGCTGAATTACAATATAGACTGTTTACAGGTTCTTCTATGTAAACATTAGTTTGTGAGCTTAACGTCATTTAAGGTCTTCAGGGGAAATAAGCCTACTCTGTACGACCGTCGTCTGTTCTTTTCATCACTCTTTTTCCTTGATGTAATAATTATGTCGGACCTGGCGATTTGTCTCCCTTGTGGAGATACCGGTTGTGCTCTCTCTGAATAAATGTATCCCTTCCGTTTGGAAATGTTCTGTCTCTAATTTCCTCTGTCCGTGTCATTTTTGTCTACTGTCGTAGCAACCCCGAAGCAGTAAACAAGTAGCTCCCATGAAAACCTTTGTCCCCTACATTTTATACTGTTTGCATCATGTCTTTAGTTTTTCAGCAACTTTTTTCCTCCCCACGCTTTCGTTTTGTTTTTTTTACTACCCTTCGTTGGGAACTGTCGTAGCAAGGTTGCGAAGCAGGAAACTAAGTAGCGCCATGAAAACCTTGTCCCACTCATCGTTGTATAATGTTTGGTGGGAAAAATTTTCCAGCAGACTTTTTTTCCTCCGTGCTATAGTTTTGTTCACTTTACTACGTGAATTATCGCCTGAAGGAGAAGAACAGAGAGACAGAACAATTTTAGAGAGAGAGGAGAGAGAGAGAGGCTGAGAAAGACAGAATAGGATCATTTCTAGTTGGTGGTGAAAATAGATAAAGCTAATAGTTTTTTTTACACCCTGAATGCAACAAACTCAAGAGAGAGAGAGGGGAGACATACATTTCTATTGGTGGTGAAATAGATAAGCTAATATTTTTTTTTACACAACAAACGAACAACAGCAAGAGAGAGCGAGAGAGAGAGCGAGAGAGAGAGAGAGAGAGGGACGAGAGAGAGAGAGAGAGAGAGGAGAGAGAATACACGAAATACAAATGTTGCATATTAATGGTATAAAAATAGACAAGCCAATAGTTGTTTTTGTTTTTTTTTGGCACTCTTCGCCACATCAAGAATAAACTAAACACAGAGAGAGAGAGAGAGAGGAGAGAGAGAAGAGAGAGAGAGGAGAGAGACATTTCAACCCACGAACAACGACTTGGATTCGAACCCCCAGACCTGCCAATCGGATAGACATCTAAATGAAAGCTAAAGCCGCTCATTCTAAAGGGTTATGGCGTCCGCTGAAAAATTTAAACCCTTAATGCGACGCGAGAAAATCGAACCCATCCCTTCACAATAGCGTGATGAGAGTGCTGGCGACATGATTAAAACCTGCTTGTCATCTCTTGTCCATTAGCTGTCAAAGTCAGCGTCTCGTTGATAAGTCATTCCCGTACATGTCTTTATAAATTACCGTCAGTTTTTCATTGATACACTGGTCAGATTACTACCGACGTCAATTGTGTTTCCAGAATCTCATTATTTTGGTGTCAACGACATGCATGCGTCTTCTCTTCTTCTTCTCCTTCTTCCTTCTTCTCTTCTTCTTTCTTCTTCTTCTTCTTCTCTTTCTTCTTCTTCTTTTTGCTGTTTTTGTTTGAACAGTTGTTGTTCTGTTCTTGTTGTAACTTGTACTTCTTCTTCTTCTTCTTCTTCTTCTTCTTCTTCTTCTTTCTCTTCTTCTTCTTTCTTCTTCTTCCGAAGTTTTCATCAATCATAAACGAATACAATCTTTTAGTTTTGAACTATGAGGGCTAGGGTTGGAGGGGGGGGGGCGTGGAGGGGGGTGGTGGTGGAGGGAAATGATGAAATAGGTGATTGCCGCGGTTAAAGAAGTTAATTTATGAATAATATAGTTTATGGATATGACTTTTTCTCCCTGAAAGTGTGGATTAATCAACTGAAAGTGTCAAAGTCTTGGGATGTATCTGACTCATTTCTACAGTTTTGATTCGGATATCGTCTTCTCCTTTTAGTTCTTCGTCTCTACAGTGTTAATAAGACGGTACACCGCCGTCACTTCATCGCCAGTAATCTCTCATAGTTTGAGTCTGGTCACTGTCTCGACATCCACGAGGTGTTTGCAAGTACACACGAACTTCTTGTCAATTTCATTTTTCGCGCGATATATGTAAGATGATATTGGTGCATAAGGTGTGAAACTACAGAAGTGGTGTGTGCATCACGATAAGGCATAGGCCCTGCTGTTCCGTTCACTCAAACGTGGTTAACAGATTGGCATTGCTATTAAGCTGCAAAGGTTTTACTGAAACGAACCTTCGAGTGCGTATGGCACTAAAACACAAGAACATCAATGTCCAGAGTTTATATAAAGCAGTTGGAGACTCAATCGTCGAATTTAAAGTAAAAAGATATTACCACACACATACGCTTGTACGCCCGCGCGTGAGCCATGTTCCATTTCAAAACAGCTTGCAGTGCTGATTAAGAGGAGGATGAGATCCCCCCAACCTCCATGAGCCTCCCCCTCCCTCTACCCACGCCCTCCCGGCACTGGACGTCCTCCAGTTTGTCCCATGTCGAGTAACCAAGAATTCCGCACAGATACGCACGCGCGCGCTGAGCCCCTGATTTCCCATGGAGAGAGAAGAGATGAGAGAGGAGACGAGAGAGGAGAGGAGAGAGAGAGAGAGAGAGAGAGAGAGCATTTCTAAGAAACAGGAGACAAACCCGTCTTCGAACAGGCAGAAAAGAATACTTCTGAGAGAGGCAAATGACAATCCATCTTCAAAGATAGGAGACAATCCGTCTTCAAAGACACAAGAGACAATCCCTGTTTTAAGAGAATGAGACAATCCATCTTGTAAGAGGTGCAAAACATCCATCCTTTAGAAGACAGGTTGTACTTTTTTTTAATGACAGCAGATATTTCGTCTTCTAAAAAACTGGAAATATCCATTGTTCTAAGAGAAGGAGATAGTCCATGTCTTCTGAGACAAGAGATTATCTTCTGAGAGACACGACACAGTCTTCTCTTCTAACAGACAGGAGAACCATTGTATAAAGGATTGTAAAATACCTTGGAAGAGGGGGCTACAGTATTTTTCTAAGAGAAAAGAGATAAAAGCATTTTTCTAGGACACCTGACCCCTGAAGAGCCAGCGGCGATAACGCTACCGTCAAGCAACTGCCGTGTGTATCCCGCAGCCTCACTCGTTGCTGTTCCACTGACATATGAAGACAGTACAACTCCAGACACAGCTGATCCAGCCATCAACTTCGTTCAGGTCACCATGAAAGTCATACAACACACTGGCCACACGCCACCATCAAGATTGTACACTAAAGCAATATAAAACCATGTGTAAGCGTTTTGAGATCTATCGTGAATTTGAGCCAGTATTTAGGGTTCAGCTGATAATTGATCAAAAGAACAACTCCCCACCAATCATTTCATTTCCCTTGTTCTGGAGGATTTTCACCAATGAAATCACAAGTCTTCAAACATGACCTTCCCCCCAGCATTTCAAGCCTTTTGCGCTCACCCGTAACCCTATCCTTGCGCTCAAATATTCCCCCTTCCTTTGATTTTTAATCTGTCTGCTTGGAACCACCTGGCTTGTACCTTGATGGCCATATGAAAGAAAAGGAGAAGAATCAACTTTCAGACACAATAACAATTCTCAAAACAGTCTCATTATGCCAGTGTATGAATACTCGACTTCTTAAGCAAGGCCTTGACGCATTGGCTTTAGTGTGCACTCACTGCATGGAGTAGAAGGCAAGGGAGGTAACAGCGAGGAGAAAGGACACACACACACACACACCACAACACACACCACACACACACACAGGACCGAACGAGGGCGGGATCGTCGATATGCCAAGACGACCATAATTTCTTGTCTGCTCGTTGTAGCCCTGCACTCGTGTCAGGGTGTGTGTGTGTGTGGTGCGTGTGAGTGTGCGGGGGTCCCCCCCCCCCCCTGGGGGGGGGGGGGGGGGGGGGGGCGAAAGGAAGGAGAAGACGGATGCAGAAAGAACAGGGAGAAAGACCGGGAACGTGGTGACGGGGGAGGGGGAGGGGGGACAGGAGGAGAATGGTACTGGGACTTACCATTCCGATGGTATGGTCACATAAATTATGTCCGACGTGTTTTCCAGTTTCAGTGTTATTCAAGTGTTCAACTGCACCGCATTTATTTGTTCTAGGACGGGGAGGGTGGGGCCCAGCGGGGGGGGGAGGTGAGCTGAAGGAGAGAGGGAGATCTTTAGTCTTTTGGGGAGAGGAAAGGAGGTTATAGTGAAAATATATGGCGACCCAGCGCGCCATTCTAAACAGTCTCAGGGATCTGGGGTCTCTTTACGCCATTTCTAAGTAGGGTTTCAGGTTTCAGTTTCACGTTTCATCCCCCCAATGATCCTCCGTGTCACTGCGTTGAGGACCTAGTCCATATACGCGACACCACTTACGTCTTCTAATTTCAAGAGTGACGGTGAACCTGCAGTGGGACACGCAACAAATTTTTTAAAGGAATTTAAAGTGACTCAGGCGTTCAACATGGACAAAAACATTACGAGACAAAACACATTGTTATTTCTTTTCTCCATGGTTAAACGGCAGATTTACTTTGAATTCCGTTTAAAATTTACACATCTGCTATGGTTGGAGACCACACTGCGAATGATTTAAAGCTGATAGAATAAATGCCTGAATGACCCTAGATACGAGAGACAGTATGAAGAAAGAAAGGTGCTCGTGGCCAAATGCCTTAACCCTAAAGCATTACCCAAAACGCAGCCGGAGAAGGGAGGGAAAACCTTTTCTCCTTCACTTCGTCAAGCTTTACTGTGGTCTCACTCCCCCACTCACGCTAGAACGCGGGCAGAAGCGGGTGGTTCAAGATCTTCGGATCTCACTATCTGAAAGTGATCATGCGGACAAGGAGTGTACCCCGACCCCACCCCCCAACTTAACCCCCCCCCCCCACCCCCCCCCCCCCCCCCCCCCCCAACACCACCCCCCAACACCCTACCCCCCCCCCCCCGTAAAATGCCGCACCCTCCCTCCTCCCGCCACCCTCCCCCCCCCCCCCCCTCCCCCCCCCGCCCCCACCCCCCAGACGAACCCCAGAGACCTCACTCCCTTCCTCGACTCCCCCCCACCCTCCATGGTCTGAGCTGGCACCTGGTGGTGGGTGCTCTCAGAGATGCGTCCCGTTGCCTCGACTCGATCCTCACCTCCATGTCCTCCAAGTCGCCCTGAAGAGGCCCCGCCCAGTCCATGACGTTCTACCTCCCGCCACGCGGCCCATTCCGGAAGAGAAGAAGCTAAGGTACCCATCTTAGATGTCGTATATGATAGTGTGTGTTTGGTTTTTGTCGCGGTTATGGTGTAAACACAAACAAGTTTGGAGAGATTGTTTGTTGTAATGCTCCGATTCTGATCGAAAGAATATCATTATTATTAACAGACACTATGCACGCAAGCACACCCCCCCCCCCCCCCACACACACACCACACATACACATACACAAACGCGCGGCGCGCGCGCGCGCGCCACACACACCACACACCACACACACACAACACACACACGCACGCACGCACGCACGCACGCCCGCAATGCACGCATGGCCGCACACACGCCACACACACACCCAACATTCCAAAAACCACAAACTAACAGAATTGTTATTTTTTCATATGTGGTAACAAAGTCATGTGACCCATGACTGTGCATTATGTGTTAGGCTTTCCATGTGGTGAAAAACTCGTGGTTAGGCAGGGTAGTAGCGTTGTGCTGCGCTTAACAATACATATTGTCGATACTCCATACCTTGCAAACTGCTGGGACATTGCAGATTGTTAACTTCATAGTATACCTCATTCCAGCTAACAGACACCACAATGTATAAGGTAAATATAAAACAAAAAATTACTATTCGGTCGGAGACGAAAGAGAGAAACCAAATTGTAGCGTATGGCGGACTTCTTCTGCCTGGCTACTAAAAACATGGCAAGCACTATTCCACAAGGACATTCAGGCAGTTGTGACTCTTTTCCCAGTCTTTTTTTAAAACGAAACTAAAAAACTCATCTGTGTACAGTCTATTGCCGCTTAAACTTCAAAAAGTCCAGGTCATTAAACAGATGTCAGTTTGTGTGAGTGCGTGTGGTGGTGAAGGGCACCGCACGCACGCTACGCTTGTGGCCCCCCTGTCCGCGTCCGTTTTTTTGATTGTGTGCTGTTGCATCGCTGCTTCCCCGTGCCCGCGTGGTGCGGTTGGTGCGTGAGGCGGCGTGAGTGCGTGCGTGTTGATGTGACTGTGGACGCTGTGTGTGTTGTGGTGTGTTGTATGGTGTGTTGTGTGTTGTGTGTCTGGTCGTGGTCTGGTGGGTGTGTGCGTCAGGCGTGGTGTGGTGTGTTGTGGTGTGCGTGTGAACCCCCGTGGTGTGGGTGTGTGCGCGGTGTGTGTGTGTGCGTGCGTGGTGCGGTGTTTTTCGTTAGTCCTTGTAAGAGCGCTTAGAGCTAATGTAGGATTTGCAGCTATAGAAATATTTCATATGTTATTTATTATATTATTATTATCGTTTTTTTTTTTAAATTTGTTTCAATGTCTGCCTGTAGTTTTTCGACTTTGAAACTCATTGTGGACACAATACAACCCAAATTAAAAAAAACAATGCAGAATGATTTATTAAGAACCAGAGATTTTCAACACCGGGTGCTTGTGGCGCACGGGACCCAGAGACGCACCCCCGCTGTTCCCGCCTAAAGACCCTGGCTTTAGAGCAGTCCTGTGTCCAGGACTCCACCCGTGGTATCTGTGACGATAGGAACAGCAGCAACAGTTGGACGCCCTAGCCCCCGGGCGTGTCGGACTGCCAACTCCAGCGTCCTCCTGCACCGGCTGAGCCCTTAGGCCCCCCCTATCTCGAGCCACGTATGCCTGCAGAATATCAGGGACATCAACTGCTGCCTGAAAGCCAGAAAATCAGACTCCGGCGGCACCCCCCACTCATTTACTTTGCAGAGAAACTTAGACTATTACAGTTCGCCTCCCCCGAGGGGGATGACCGGATACCAGCCCGTGTTTTCAATGAGCTGCACGCAGCCCTGCCGGCGAAAAAGACAACCTCCAGCTGTCGTAACCCCGCGAGACCCAACACCCTGCACCCCCCCCACCCACCGTGGACCGATGACGAATAGGGGCCACGTGGCCAGACACAAGTCCAAGCTTTCGCCATCCAGGTCTATGTCTCGTATACGAAAGTATTTGATTAAACATAGAACATACAACACAACAAGTGGCCTAATAAAACCACAATGCAATTTATAACAGTCAAAATACAAGTTTCCACTCTGGGTTTGTGTTCATGCATACTAAAAACCGTACACGTAAATCTTTGTACATTGAAACAAAAAAAGAAAAGAAACGAAAACACTGATGTGTCGGGTACAGATATAACCGTTTAATCAGTGTAGAATAAGAGTCCGAAACCACATTACTCATGGTGCATAATATTTCAACAAGGCATTTGAAGTAAATGCCGCCAGTTATTAGAGAGACAGGACGAATACAAGACAAAACACGTATCTTGCTGCAAATTGTCTGCGAAAGCTGGTGTGCCATTATCGACGAATTTTAGCAAGTGATGCGCTCCGCATTAAAAAGACAATTAGTCCGCCTGCGTTCTTCGTTCCGTTGCGTTGTCTGAGTGTTGTGTTCGCCGGAAGAAGACTAGCAGGAGGTCGAACGAATCGTTAGAACGCCCCGCTTGCGCTGCTGTCCGCAGGTATTCCTCCACTTGGTCCGACAGCCAGTCCGTATTTTGGTTGGCGTATTTCATACATCTTTAAAAGTTTGTTTCAAACGATCCGCCCGCGCGGCAGTCGATCTCACCGCCTCTGGTCCTGCACAATTCCTAGTTGATTATACGGGCCTTTTTTTGCAAGGCGAATAAGGACG
>JADBJO010009196.1:17500-25000 GCA_016801955.1 Conus betulinus
GTCATGGCCAGTCAGTCAGTAGTCCATTCAGTCATTAGTCATCGCCTGTCAGCAATTACATCGTGATGACCCCATCTTCTCTAGAGAGGGGGTACGGGTAGATTCTGTCCGTTGGCTTGTAGTCAGGATGTGGTCCCAATCATCATCTGTTCGGTGGTTTAAATCCCGTGTTTACTTACACGGTTCAACAATCCCCAGAGCGTCCCTTCCATGATTGTTCGTAGTTCACCTCACCAGCAGACTGTAGAACTGAATTCTCGTAACTGGATGTTGGTCTGTGTGGGATTCGGGGCAAAGTGTCGCGCCACCCACCAGCGTTTTCTTCAGTTCTGTCTCCCTGCCTGTGGGGATTCTGGCTGGTTGTCAGAAGAGGATGTTCTATCAGCAGACAGCCCTGCTCTTGTGGCGGTGCCTGCCAGGGCGATAAGTGCTTGCTGTACACAGAAACTCGGTATACCGTCTCATGGGAAGGACAAGAACTGGAACCAACACTTTAGATGGAGTAGAAAGGAAGGACGCAACGCTGCCCTCGTGAGAGCCAACCCCTAGAATCTCTGGCTTCCTTCCCCACTGGCGCTTGGTCACCGGGCTACCCTTTTCACACAGAATCTGTTCAGTCTGTCTACAGCTTTGGGATCGCGCTCAATGTACACTCCTCACCTTCCCCACTCCCCCCCCCACCCCCCACCTCATCTCCCGGCTCCACTTCGCCGCACAGAGGTGGATCATTCATCCAGCAGGGGAGGGGGAGGGGGTGAGAGGGAAGGTGGTGGTCCAGTTTCTTTTTGGCAAGTCCACAGTGGCCACTGTGGGGGTGACAGTGGGGGGTGGGGGGGAGGGTTTGGTTAGCTTCAGAACTCATTCGCGTTGTTCGGCGAATGAAGCACACTCTTCCAAAAGTCGCTGAGCGATTGGGATGGAGAGGATTTGCTCAAAGCGATATTTAAAAAAAAAATCAGTCTTCGTTCTTCTGAAAAGTGGGTCATATGAGGGCGCGTGTCATTGGGACAGAAGAATGGGGGAAATGGTGCGGAGCAGGACAGGAGAGGGGATGCAGGGGGCGGGAGGGGGAGGGGGGGGGGGGTGATGTTGACCCTCCTTCCACTCCACCGCAAAGCAATCCGTGCCAGCGGAATGAAGGAGGAAAAAGTCCCACCATTCTACCTGTCAGAAAAACTTTTCCTTCGGTACTAGACAATGGCTTAGAAAAAACCGCTCTCTCTCCATAGCAAGTTCGCAAAAAACAATACATCACAGTCGTAGTAGGTCTCCGGGACTGTTTTCTCCCCCGTCTCTCCAATCCCTTTAAACTACCCCGATCAGAAACCCGCCATTCACCCATGGACATTTCCATCTGGACAGCAGAGCTGGCATCAGTGTGACATCCATCACAGCACAAGGTTCCAGAATCAAGAGAATCGCATTCTTTAACATTTTGTAGGACATGGGGAAGAAATTGTGAAAGTGAGAAAAAATTCAGACGTAGATCGATCATTTCAGGTGCTGAATACATGGCAAAATAAGTGGCTCTACGTTCTTTGTTCGTACTGTCCTAAATGTTAAATCATGTTTTGGCCGGAAGAAGACCCAGAGGTCAAAACGCATTGTGTCTTGACCTGTGCTATGTTTGTCTATGTCCTTGGCGGTCACTAACCCCCTCTCTGTCTATTTTTTTGTTTTGTTTAGATCGATAGTCAGTCATTCTCAGTCGGCAGTTTGACGAATAGTTTTGTTAAAGACACTTACATAATGGAAAAGCTTCGTGACTGCATATAGGAAAAATTAGATTCTCACGTTGCTTAACCTTCTTTATATCTCTACCCAAGTTGAAACATATCTCCAGCCCTTTTCAACTGACTGCAAAAATTGAAAACGGGTTTTTTAGTGTCGAGTGCTTTCGTCGAACGCATTTTTTTTTTTTTTTTTTTTGAAGATCATTCCATTTGGACATCCAGATAACCCATGAAACTCGCTTCCATTTAAACCTGTTTTTTTTCAGCTACGAGAAATGCCTGTTTCTTGTGAAAGATTATGATGCCTTCCAGGCTCGGTAGGCAATTTGTAACTGCTACAACTGAATCTAAAATGAATAAGCTTATATCCGCTCTCTCTCTCTCTCTCTCTCTCTCTCTCTCTCTCTCTCTCTCTCTCTCTCTCTCTCTCTCTCTCTCTCTCTCTCTCACAGTGTCTGTCTCTCTCTCATTGTATATAAGACCTTGTTTATTCAAGCTTATTTTGCTAATGTCATATGCAAATGAAAGCACTGTAAAACAGTTTATTTATACAAAGCTTTAAAATGCGAACCATCTGTGCAGAGTAATCATTATCATTACATCGGGTAATGCAGCTTTGTTATGTTCCGTGTACACCCCTCTACTGAGGGGCCAGGGCTTATAAGAGTAAAACATCTGAATCTGAATCCCTCGTTCTGTCTGTCTGTTTCTGTTTCTCTCATCTCTCTCTCTCTCTCTCTCTCTCTCTCTCTCTCCTCTCTCTCTCCCTCTCTCTCTCTCTCTCTCTCTCACACACACACACACACACACCCACACACACACACACACACACACACACACACACGCACACACACACTCACGCGCACACACGAGCAGTCCCCTCTCTCTCCCCCTCCGTCTCTCTGTCTGTCTCTCTCTCTGTCTGTCTCCTCTCTCTCTCTCTCTCTCTCTCCCTCTCTCTCTCTCTCTCTCTCTCTCTCTCTCTCTCTCCCTCTGTCTGTCTGTCCCCCCCCCCTCCACACACCCCCCCCCACACACACACACACACACACACACACACACACACACACACACACACACACACACACACAACACACACACACACACACCACTCACTCACACACCACACCACACCATACTACATTCACACCACTCCACACCACACCACACCCCACACACACACCCACCACCACACACTACCCACCACCCCACCCCCCCCCCACCCACACCACTACCCCCCCCCCCCCCACCACACACACACACACACCACAGTTTATTCACCGCCAGAATACAGTGAAGCGAAATGGATCCTGAAACACCCAGTGATGTTTGGATTGGTCCTGAAACACCCAGTGATGTTTGGATTGGTATTGAAACACCCAGTGATGTTTGGATGGTATTGAAACACCCAGTGATGTTTGGATTGGTATTGAAACACCCAGTGATGTTTGGATCGGTCCTGAAACACCCAGTGATGTTTGGATCGGAATTGAAACACCCAGTGATGTTTGGATTGGTATTGAAACACCCAGTGATGTTTGGATTGGTATTGAAACACCCAGTGATGTTTGGGTTGGTATTGTTGGAAACACCCAGTGATGTTTGGGTTGGTATTGAAACACACCAGTGATGTTTGGATTGGTATTGAAAAACACCCAGTGATGTTTGGATTGGTATTGAAACACCCAGTGATGTTTGGATTGGTGTTGAAACACCCAGTGATGTTTGGATTGGTATTGAAACACCCAGTGATGTTTGGATTTGGTCCTGAAACACCCAGTGATGTTTGGATGGGTCCTGAAACACCCAGTGATGTTTGGATTGGTATTGAAACACCCAGTGATGTTTGGATTGGTATTGAAACACCCAGTGATGTTTGGACTGGTATTGAAACACCCAGTGATGTTTGGATTGGTATTGAAACACCCAGTGATGTTTGGATTGGTATTGAAACACCCAGTGATGTTTGGATTGGTATTGAAACACCCAGTGATGTTTGGATGGGTCCTGAAACACCCAGTGATGTTTGGATTGGTATTGAAAACACCCAGTGATGTTTGGATTGGTCCTGAAACACCCAGTGATGTTTGGATTGGTATTGAAACACCCAGTGATGTTTGGATTGGTATTGAAACACTAAGTCATGTTTGGATCGGTATTGAAACAC
This sequence comes from Conus betulinus, assembly GCA_016801955.1. Lineage (NCBI taxonomy): Eukaryota > Metazoa > Mollusca > Gastropoda > Neogastropoda > Conidae > Conus > Conus betulinus. The sequence goes on from JADBJO010009196.1 coordinate 21,401, forward strand.
CCCAGTGATGTTTGGATTTCACGAACAAACAAACAAAAGAAAATATCTTTATAAAAAAAAAGGGGGCGGGGGGTGTCAGTGTCACTGAACTGTGTAATTGCCAGTTGGTATTTTATCAACTAGTATTACATTGCATTGTATCCTAGAGCGTTGTGTTGTATTGTGTTATGTTGTATTGTTTTGCATTGTATTGGATTTATTATATTGTAATCTTCTGTATTGTGTTGTATTGCATTGTATTGTATGTGTTGCATTGCATTGCATTGTGTTGTATTGTACTGTGCTTATTGCATTTCATTGGTGCGAAGAAATTCTCGCTAGAGCTGAAGAGCGGAAGGTCCTCAGAGATGAAGACCTCCTCAAGTGAATACAGACTCTGGACTCCTTTCACTTCACAGGGACCAGTGGCGTCCCAGTCATGACTCCCGAATGTCTCTCCCCTGTCGTCATTTCTTTTTCTTTGCTTTGCATTCTTCTTCTTCTTCTTTCTTCTTCCTTCTTTCTTCTTCTTCTTCTTCTTCTTCTCTTCTTTGCTCTTCTTCTCCTCTTCCTCCTCCTCCTCCTCCTCCTCCTCCTCTCCTCCTCCTCCCCCTCCTCCCCCTCTCTTCTTCTTCTTCTTCTTCTTCTTCTTCTCTCTCCTCCTTCCTCCTCCTCCTCCTCCTCCTCCTCCTCCTCGTCCTTCTTCTTCTTCTTCTCTTCTTTTCGCGTCTTCTTCTTCTTCTTCTTCTTCTTCTTTTCTTCTTCTTCTTCTCTTCTTCTTCTTCTTTTTCTTCTCGTCTTTTCCGCTGCCTCTGCCCTTGCCTTTAGGGTTCTGGTCCTCTTCGTTCCTGAAATCCCGAGCTGTTTCATGAGGTCATAGACTGATGAGCCTACAAATCCCCTGGCTCCAACTGCTAGGGCGAGGACCCGGACCTAGAAGCTGGATTCCCTCGAGCAGTTCGCGAGACTGGGATACCGGCACGGCATCTTTATCTGCCATCCCATCGGAAACCGAAGCCTTGTCAAGTTCACTGTCGTTCTCCCAGACCAAGTTCTGCTTGCACTCTTTTTGCTGCTACCTCTGCTGTTATGGCTCTGGTCTCCTTCTATAAAGACTTCAAGGAGATTATGCATGGCATCACAGGCTGGTGTGCCAGCAACCCCCCCTTTGCTCTTCTAACCTCTGAAGGGAAGACTTTCGGATGGAAGTCAGAATCCCTCAAGTGCTGGTTAGACTGACATAGTTCTCAGTCTTGTGGATGTGTGTTGTGCTGTACACTCTCTCTCTCTCTCTCTCTCAATCTCCTCTCTCCTCTCTCTCTCTCCTCTCTCTCTCTCTCTCTCTCCTCTCTCTCTCTGTGTGTGTGTGTGTGTGTGTGTGTGTGTGTGTGTGTGTGTGTGTGTGTGTGTCCGTGCATGCGTGTTTTTGTGCGTGCGTATGTGCGTCTGCATGGGTACGTGTGCGTAAGTGCGTGCGTGTGTGTGTGCGTGCGAGTGTGTGTGTGTGTGTGTGTGTGTGTGTGTGTGTGTGTGTGTGTGTGTGTGTGTGTGTGTGTGTGTGGTGTGTGTGTGCGCGCGCGCAAGCGTGCTTACTCGCGCGCATGCGTATGCGCGCGTTTGCACTTATCAAAGCGGAATTTCTTACTTTGTGTTGCCATGGTGTTTTTTTACGCGTGTTTTTTAAAAACAAAGTATGTCAAAAAATGTACATTGTATATGTGGCCATAGCATTTCAGCTGATCACATTCTTGTGTGTAACTTAATGAAAAATTCATTCCAATCCAAATATCACTGTGTGATTTCAAACGAGCCCATCAACCCGCCACTCCCCCTCTCTTCTCCCAGCATGTTATTGTCTCCTAGAAAACTTTGATACTATTGATCCGGACTAACTCCCAACGTCGTTGGCATTCAGAGAAACAGAGCTGTCTTTCGATTGGCCAAGAATACCACATCGACATAGAAGACGTACTGCCGAAAATCTTCGACTTAGAGCCTTCCTCCCGTTAAATGATTTGGGGACTTTTGCTTTCTTTTTGTTTGTACTTATTTTATCTTCCGCTAAGGAATCCTTACAATTCGGGGGGTGGAGAAGCTCTAGCCTATTTTCACCTCCCACAAATGGATTTCCAGCCTTGAAGATTTGTCGTTTTTCATGTTCACTATAGCCATTTTCCCTTCCGCTGTGCTAGATTCCCCCCCCCCCCCCCCCCCCCCCCATCACATAACTACCACATTTATCTTCCCCCCCCCCCCCCCACCCGGCCTTAGTGGTTCAATGGTTTTGTTGCAGACTTGCTGAATGGGAGGTCGTGGGTTCGATTCTCGTCCGTGACTTTCCTTTGTGGAGGTTTGAGTTCCCTGGGCGATTCCTGCTCCGTGCTGAGAGTGTCAGAGGCTGAGACTGGAAACCTGGAACCGCACACTCCTCTGTCCTTCCTCTGACTGGAGCCGCTCCCAGACTGTTTCTTCAGACTCCTTGCCAACTCTTTGCTCCGTTTTCAGTCATCACGCGCGGAACGTGACACAAGATGGTGGTGTGGTGGTGGTGGGGGGGGGGGGGGGGGGGGGGGATAGCCTTTCTTGATTTTGTTTGTCTATGCTAGATTTATTTCCCTATAAAATCTCGTCCCTTGAAATTTTTTTTTCAGGAATTTTCTCTGTCCTCTGTCTCCCCCCCCCCCCCCCCCCCCCCCGACTGATCTGCCTCCTGGCGGAGATTCTCTCCCTTTGAAGACTTTTTGTAAGATTTTTTGCCTTGCATGTGCTATAGATCATCTCCCGACAGTACCCCTCCCCTTCTCCGTCCCCCCCCCCCCCCTTCCCTCCTATTTCAGAGACCTTTCTGTCGAGAAATAAATTCATTCCCCCCAATAACGACTCCCATATCTCAAGAATAGAACAATTTTGGTTCAAGAAAAGAAAAGGGTTGGGGGGGGGGGGGGGGGGGGGAGGGGGGGGGGAGGTAGGGGTGATGATGGTGGTGGTATTGGAAGATAACGTCTGCCTGTAAATTGCAAAAAGAACATCTTTTTCTTTCTCATTGAGTGAGTCAACACACACACACACACACACACACACACACACACACACACACACACACACACACACACACACACACACACACACACCACGCACGTACGCACGCACGCACGCACGCACGCGCGCACACACACACACACACACACACACACACACACACACACACACACACACACACACACGCACGCACGCACGCACGCACGCACACACACACACACTCACACACACACACACACACACACACACACACACACACACACACACACACACACACACACACACACGCACACACACACACACTTAACACACACACAGAAGTCAAATACTTGATTTGAAGCGCGCGCCAGGATGACGATAGGGGAGTGGGGGTGGGGATGGGGGTATCGACAATCGGCATGACAGAGGCACTGTTTGACATTCATGTTTCTTCGGTTTTGCTTTTTCCTTTCTTTCTTTTTTTTTTTTAATTTTTTTTTTTTTTTTTTTTTTTACTGTTTGAAGTGTTCCGCTGAGTGATGGAACAAAATTGCTTTGGGCAGGGCGAGGTCACTCTTGCTGAACGTCAGCGCTGACACGTGT
>JADBJO010009196.1:47500-60000 GCA_016801955.1 Conus betulinus
TTTTCTCATGTGCATTGCACTTGTAAGTGCGCAAGTGCCTACCCCACCCACCCTCTCTCTGTCTGTCTGTCTGTCTCTCTCTCTCTCTGTGTCTCTCTGAGTGACCACCCCCTCTCTCTCTCTCTCTCTCTCTGTCTCTCTCTGAGTGACCACCCTCTCTCTCTCTCTCTCTCTCTCTCTCTCGTCTCTCTCCTAGCAAGATGATCTTGTTTTGGCTCCCAGCAAGATGAGCTTGCTCTGATAAATTCCCGCCTGCGTTGCCTGTTTAATTGCCCACTATGCTGGCTGAAGGCTCCTCCATCTGCTGTGGGAGCATCGTTCAATGCTGTGCTACTGTCCTGGATGACAAGTGATGGCAGAGGAAAACAGACCGTGGTCATTCTTCGATTGACTACGAATACCAACCAGCCCCCTGCAACGCAAAAGCAAGGTCACAGTGATGTTTGTCTACGGAAATGCCCCGTCACAGGGAAACAGGGACAGGTGCACGGCAGAAAAAAGGCAAGTGATGCTTTCATCAGATTTGTGTCTGCTAATGCCACCTAGCCGAATGTAGAGTACTGATAGAACCAGCAACAGCCGCCACCGCTTGTGGTGACATTTTTTTTTTTTTTCAGCGTGACAGCAATTCTCCTCCATCCCCACCACACCCCCCCCACGTCACACACTTCCAAGTGACACTCAACACCAGATCGACGCGGGACAGTGTGACAAACAAGCTGAGACAATCACCCACGATGAAGACTCCAAGCTGGATAGTGGGGTTGGCAGAGTCCACGGGAGCCGGAATAGTTCAGTTGGTAGAGCGCGCCGGACTCGCAATCTTGGTGATCCTGGGGTTGCGGGTTCGAATCTCTCTCCGGGCCGTTTCGGTACAGGGGAATATTTCCCTCGGAGTTAACATTGGTTCTGACTCCCATTTTCCCATGCAGTCCGTCGAAGGAGATTATAAACCGAGGTTCCGTATGTGAACCCACGCATAAAATCTTGCACACGCATAAAATCCCATCACCAACTGTCGGAAGAGTAGGCCGTTGGTATGGATGACATGTCACACATAACATGCACCCTGCGTGCGAAATGGGAAAGAATGAAGGAAAGTAAGGACATTGAGTGAACGAGATTGAACGATATTGACTTGATGACACGGGAAACGACTGAATGAAGCGCCAGCTGGCAGCTCTTCAGTCGGCACTACCCAGGTAGGCAGCCCGTTGTGTAAACGACTGTGGATTGTAAAGCGCTTAGAGCTTGGTATCTAGCCGAGAATAGGCGCTATGTAAGTGCTCATTATTATTATTATTATTATTATCATTATTATTATTATTATTAGAGCCAAGTAGTAATAAAGGGACGAACAAATTCCATGGTATGATCTGTGGAACATGACACAAAGGATGCGCATACTGGTCACGCTGCAGCCACTGATCTTCCGGCATATCTGCAGGAGGTGACCAGGAAGGTGGGGACAGCCTTCACTGGACCACCAAAGAAGACGTGAAAATGAGTTCTGCGGACACAAAAACTGCCAATGACGCAACCGGTGGCGATTGTGAATAGACACACACACACACACAAACGCGTCCGCATCTCTCTCTCTCTCTCCTCTCTCTCTCTCCTCTCTCTCTCTCTCTCTCTCTCTCTCTCTATAATATATATATATATATATATATCTATATACGACTTCCTTTTACCATACTATTTTAACAAATATATATATATATATATATATATATATATATACATATATATATATATATATATATATATATATATATATATATATATGTGTGGTGTGTGTGTGTGTGTGTGTGTGTGCGTGCGTGTGTGTGTGTGTGTGTGTGTGTGTGTGTGTGTGTGTAGATATACAGATAGATACACACACATCTCTCTCTCTTCTCTCTCTCTCTCTCCCACCCTCCTCTCTCGCTCTCTCTATATATATCTCTCCTATCTATATATATATTATTATATATATATATATATATATATATATATATATATATATAAGTCAATCAGTGGGTGATTGCATCTATCTCTTAGAGATCCAAGGAAAGGTTGTTCTGCACAAATCTTAGCCGCTGACAATGCTTGGGTTATTGAACAGCAGAGCTGACCACTCAGACTGTTCCATATCTTTTGATCTCCCTTGCGTCCTGAAATGGATCCTCAAGGCATAGGCTCAAAGATTGTCCCTTACATTTTATACTGTTTGCGTAATTTTTTAGTTTTTCAACAACTTTTTTTTTTCCTCTCCACACTTTCGTTTTGTTTAATTCTACTACCTTTCGCTGGCTGCTTTGGGGGTGCTGTTGATTCTTTTTTTGGAACCTTTGCGGCGGTCGGAACACCACAGATTTATGGACTGTGGAGTGTCTCTATCTGACGCCAAGAGCACAAACACAATCAGCCGTGTTTCTCTGGTGAGCCCGATTCAGCGGACGAAAGACCTCGGAGCAGGCGATACATATATATATATCTGCCATCAAGAGGGATTGTGATAGTTTTATCATGCAGCTAGTGAAAGGTTTTCATATTTATGATATACATTTACTTCAATTAAAAAAAAAAAATGTTTTCTTCTCAATTTTTCAAATCTGTGCCAAGTCATTACTATAATGATGGAAAAATTGTTAAACCTGCATTTTGTTTTCCCCCCCCACTACTTTATTGTACAGCTATAATATATGTGTGTGTATACGTGCAGGTGTTTTGTGTGTGTGTGTGCATGCGGGTGTCATGTGTGTGTGATCAAGAAGAACATGATGATGATGATGATAAAGAATTAAAACTAAAAGCAGTCACGGAAGGAGTAGCTGATAATAAGGTAAACATGAACGAATGAAAACATGTGTCAATGATACAGAAGGAGTGCACGGCAAAGATGAATTAGGTAAAGGAGATAAGGATAAGCGGCAGAATCAGGGTTTGAACAGCAAAAAGGAGGCATGGAAGATAAAAACAAAAAAGATGGGGATGTAAAGAAAAAATTAGAAAAGGGGGAAAAAAAAAAAGAAATCGGAAGAAGAAAAGAATTTCAAAAAAAAAAAAAGTAAGACCACATAGCAAAGAATTAAACGAAGAACAACAAGGAGAAAAAGAACAACAACGAGATCAAGAAGAAGAACAACAGCAAAAACAAACAACAAGAAGATCAAGAGTTGAAGAAAAAAAGAAGAAAAGAAATGTAACTAAAAAAAAAACCTATTCTTTCAGGGTTGAGGATGAACGGGGAAGGAAGGGGTGGGGGGAAGAATGGAGGAGAAACAGAAAAGACAAATGGGCAACAAAATGCTTCCCCTAACGCTTTCAGCTGGAATGAAACTGGACCAAACTTCACACAGTGCCCCTCATCCCTACCCTTCTCCACGATGCCACTCTCCACCCCACCACCCACCACCCCACCACCCCTGCCCCCACCACCTTCCCCATCCACCCACTCAGCTCGCTAAGCCCCAAACTCCGATGCGAAGTAAGGCGAAGTGGACCACAGTGAACTCCAACCACTTGGCACATCAGCAGCAAGGACCAAGGAAGGGGGGACATGGTGAAGAGAAGATGAAGAAGGAGGAGGTGGAGGAGGAGGAGAAGAAGAAGAAGAAGAAGAGGAGGAGGAGGAAGAAGAAGAGGAAGGAGGAAGAAGAAGAAGATGAAGAGAAGAAGAAGAAAGGAAGAGACTGCAGAGGAAGAGGAGGAGGCGAAGGAGAAGGGGAGGGGGAAAGACAAACACAATGCAGAGAAGAAATGAGAGAAGAACAAACAAGATGGAAGACGTAGGAGAGCGAAAAGACGAGAAAGAACAATGATATGACGAAAAGAAGAACGTGGACGAAAAGGAAGAGCGAGAGAAACGACGGGGAAAGAAGAAAAAGAAGAAGAAAAAGGAGGAGAAGGAGAGGAGGAGGAGGAGGAGGAGTTTGAGACTAAGAAGGAATAGGAAGAGGAAAAGTTGGACATCAAGGTGGAGTAACAAAATACACAGGAAAAGCAGAAGAAAACAAAGGAAGAGATTGTTGTTGAAAAAAAAATTATAAAGATAAGCTGAACAAAATATAAAAGTGAAGGAAAAGAGGAAAAAGAAACAGAATATAACGATGTATTTTTCCCATTGGCTACAGGAGAAAAAAATACATCAGGGCATCAATGATAATAATGAAAAAAGAACCTTTTTGAGAAACTAAAGTTTGCCCCCAAGATTGCTTTCAGCTGGTATGAGACTTGACTCAGGAGCACCCCCAGTCCAACCCGCTGTTCCAACGCCTACCTCCATTCATCTGGAATGAAACTAGATTGAAGAGCAAACCCCATTTCTAACCCGCTCTTCCAACGCCTGTCCCCGATGTAATGCAAGAGAAAATGGAACAGAGCCGTTATACCTGTCTCTTGAAATCCACTTCCTTTCCTGTTTAAAAAGTGTGTGTGTGTGTGTTGTGTGTGTGGGGGGGGGGGGGGGGGGGGGATCTGCACTGTGTGTGGGAGGGGAAGGGGGGGTGGGGATCTGCACTTATTCCTGTAGCGCGTTGCTTCACTCGTTGAACTTTTAACTGAAGGCTGGATGATTTGGGGGGTGACGGGTTCTGACGTACGTTTCAGCTTCCAAACATTGTGCGTCCCGTTTCCCCTAACTCTCTCTCTCTCTCTCTCTCCGCCTCTCTCTCTCTCCTCTCTCCTCCATTCTCTCTCTCTCTCTCTCTCTCCTCCTTCTCCTCTCTCTCCCATCTCTCTCTCTCTCTCTCTCTCTCTCTCCATGTTTGTGTGTGTGTGTGTGTTAGCGTGCGTGCGTGCGTGTCTCTCTGTGTGTGTTCCTGTTGTCTGTCTGTTTGTCCGTCTGTCTGTCCGTCTGCCTGTCCCATCTGTCTGTCCGTCTGTCTGTCTCCTCTGTGTCTGTGTATGTGTGCGTTCATGTGTGCGTGTGAGTGTTTGTGTGTGTCAGAGTGAGGATTGTTTAGGTAGCCCTTTCTACAGTTAGATTTTGCAAAGATACAGGAGAATGTTAAAGCACACAAACAAGCAAACAAACAAAGCTGAACGAAGAGAAGAAGGTGACATTTACGTGATGTGAAGGAGACCAAAACATATGTAGACTAAAAAAAAAATAATAAAATAAAATAAAATAAAAATAGAAAGGTGAAGAAGGCGAGAAGATTACAATAAGCAAACAGAAGAAGATGCAAATAAACAAGACAGACAAGATTACGACAAACAAGGAGCAAAAAAAAAAAAACAAAACAAAAAAAAAAAAAAAAAAAAAAACCCACAAATAATAACGAGAAAGGGAAATAAAGATAAGAAGAATACGGGGGGTAAACATGATGAATGTAAAGAAACAAACAAAAAAAGGAACCGTAGAAGCAAAGAGAGACAAGGGGAGAAGAAGACGATGAAGAAAAAGAAAGAAGAATAAGAAGACGAAGAATAAGATAATAATAATAAGAAGAAGAAGGAGAGAAAAGGAAGAGACTGGAGAGGAATAGGTAATGAGGGGAAGTAGAAGGGAGGGACCAGACCAACACAATGCAATAAGAAATGAGATAGAAGACAACAAGATTATAAGACCCTTATAAGAGCGAAAAGACGAGAAAGAACAATGATGATGACGAAAAGCAGAACGTGGACGAAAAGGAATAGCAAGTAGCGAAGCGATGGGGAAAGAGAAAAAGAATAAGAAGAAGAAGAAAAGAAGAAGAAGAAGACTAGAGAAGAAGAAGAAGAAGAAAAGCAACAACAACAACAATAACAACGAGAACACAACAACAACAACAACAACACACAACAACAACGACGACGACGACGAAGACGATGACAACGACGGGCAAAAAGAAGAAGGAAGAATGGAAGACCTAAGACAGAAAAAGGCACAACAACAACAACAACTCATACACAGAATTATAGAAACAAGAAGGAGTAAGAACAAAAGAAAAAGATAAGAAAAAGACCTAAGAAAACTAAGAAGAGTGAGGAAGTGGAGTGAAGAAGGAAGAGTAGAAAACAGGATGACATATGATGAAGAAATAAAGAAAAGAAAGAAAAGAAATAAAGCAAGAAAGAAAGAAAGAGGAGGAAAAAAGAAAGAGTGTCTGTCTCAAACATGATGGACGAGAAAAGAAAGAAGAAAGAAAGAAAGGCAAGAAGGTGGTATCTAAAGAAAAAAAAAGAAAAGAAGAAAAGACCGAAATAAAAAATTGTCAACAGAAATCGTAAACATCAAAAAAGCACCATAACAAAATGGTTACACAAGCTCTTGTCAACAAATGGCGTAGTTATGTAATGGTATTCAGAAAAAAAAAAAAAAAGTTTTCTTCTTCGCGTCCCTGGGCTAGAGACGAATAAATACCCATCAGCATTTGGGTAAATAAAAAGAGAATCTCTGACCAAAATAAACGAAAAAATATGTTTTCTCCCATGAATGTTTTCAACTGGAAGTCATAAAGCAATATCTTCCAGTCAATCATACTTGCCCCTCTTCACCCACACAAACCACACACAACAACACACACACACACACACACACAACCACACACACACACACATACACACACCACACACATCTCCATGCCATGTAAGCGGAAATGACGGAGTTGGCGGGTTATCAGTGTCTCGTGCACAATCGATTTCCCTTCTCCTCTTTTCAAGTGGGTAGGGGTCTGTGCTTAATCATGAAGCGTGTTCACTTTCACTTCCCTCATTGAACTTGAACTGAAGGCTGGATGGCTTTGGGTGTCGGGGTGGGTGGTCGGGGGTAGGTGGTGGGGGGTGGTGGTGGGGGGGGGGGGACAGGGGTTACTCTTGCAAGTGTCGCTTTAACGAGCCTAAACGAAGTTTGCAAGTGCGCTTGTTTGCTTGCGTGGTTGCTTGCTTGTGTGTGGTGTTGTGTGTGTGGTGTGTGTGTGTGTGTGTGTTGTGTGTGTGGTGTGTGTGTGTGTGTGTGTGTGTGTGCGTGCGTGTGCGTGCGCGTTCGTGCGTGCGTGCGGGCGTGCGCGCGCGTGCGTGCGTGCGTTGCGTGCGTGCGTGCGGTGCGTGGCGCGTGCGTGTGTGTGTGTGTGTGTGTGTGGTTTGTGGCCATAAATAGCCGCCTATTCTCGGCTGGAGACCAGCTCTAAGCGCTTTACAATCAACACTCGTTTACACACGGGCTGCCTACCTGGGTAGTGCCGACTGAAGAGCTGCCAGCTGGCGCTTCATTCAGGTCGTTCCCGTGTCATCCAGTCATATTGTTCAATATCGTTCACACCTCAGTTTCCTTACTTCCTTCATTCTTTCCATTTCTCTCACGCAGGTGCATGCTATGTGTAAACGGTGTGGTTGTGTGGTGTGTGCAGTTGTGTCCGGTGTGTGTGTGTGTGTGTGTGTGTGTGTGTGTGGTGTGTGTGTGGTGTGTGTGTTGTGTGCGTGCGTACGTGCGTGCGTGCGTGCGTGTGTGTGTGTGTGTGTATGTGTGTGTGGGTGTGTGTGTGGTGTGGTTGTGTGTGTGTGTGTGTGGTGTGTGTGTGTGTGTGTGTGCTGTGCGTGCGTGCGTACGTGCGTGGCATGCGTGCGTGCGTGTGTGTGTGTGTGTGTGGTGTGTGTGTGTGTGTGTGTGTTTGTGAGTGTGTGTGTTGTGTGTGTTTGTGGTGTGTGACAATCGCGCGCGCGCGCGCGGCGTTGCGTGCGTTGCGTGCGTGTTTGGTGTGTGTGTGTGTGTGTGTGTGTGTGTTTGCGTGTGTGTGTGTGTGGTGTGTGTGTGTGTGTGTGTGTGTGTGTGTGTGGTTGTGTGTGTGTGTGTGTGTGTGTATGGGTGTGTGTGTTTGTGTGTGTGTGAGTCCTGTGAAGACTTTACATATGTGTCCACTATCTGTAGTATTTTTTAACTGAAAAAAAAAAAAAAGCAAAAGAGAGCGGGATATGGAGATAAAGCTGAAAAGAAACGCAGAAGAGAACATTAACGTATGAGGAAAAGTAAAACAAGAAAACCAAAGAAGGCCAACATAAAGAAGTAGAAGGATAAGTAGCAGAAGATGACGGTAAACAAGAAGGAGTCTTCAGATGGACATGACGGACGATTGATTGAAGAGTAGGGGAAAAAAAATAAGAAAGAAGAATTTACGATAAAGAATGAAGGCAGAGAAAAGCAACGAAAACAAAGAAGAAAAAAAAAAAACAAAAAGAGGAGAACGTCAAGATAAAGAGGAGAAAGAAGAATCATACAGACGTCGGTGGTGGGTTGGGAGTGGGGGGGGTGGGGGGATTAGTGGTGAGGTGCGAGGGCGGGGGTAGAGAAAAACTAATGGGTGACGAGTAGAAGACATTAAAACGAAGGAGCAGATTGGCGATGGAGACCAATCAGAAGGAGGAGAAGATGAGGAAGAGAAATTAAAGAAGAGGCTAACAGAAAGAAGAAACGATGAGAAGAAGATGAACATGATAAGAACTGAAGAAATGGGATCAAGATGAGGAAGAAGAAGGAGAAGAAGATAAGATAACGAACAAACTAGAGGAAAAAATGTTGTGTGGAAAGCAGAATGAGGAGAAGAAGAAGAAGAAGAAGAAGAAGAATAAGAGAAGAAGAAGAAGAAGAAGGAGAAGAAAAGAAGAAAAGAAGAAGAAAAGAAGAAAGACAAGAACAGAACAAGAACAAGAAGAACAGAATAAGAATAAGAACAATAAGAAGAATAGGAAAAAAGAATGATTGAGAGGAGGATGGAGGAGGAGTGAGGAGACGAGGAGGAGGGGGGAGAAGAAGAAGAAGAAGAGAAGACGAAGAAGAAGAATAATATAAGAAGAAGAAGAAGAAAAGGGACAGATAAGAAGAAATAAATTAAAGAAAGCGAAGAGAACAAGAGAGACAGGAAAGAAAAAATCTTAACCCGGAATACAATTAAGGGAAAAAAAAAAAAGACAAATGACAACTATTCTTCCATTTGGGGGGGGGGGGGGGGGGGGTGGGGGGGGGGGGTTGGCGGGAGAAGTGTTTTTGTGTTTGTCTTGGGAGAGAAGATACATGAGCGAAAAAAATGATTCTTAACACACCAAAACCCCCGCTCCCTTTTTTGTTTACCCCCAAATGCCTTCAACTGTCACCCCAGAGACTATATGTCACCCCAGAGACTACCTCTCCCTTCCCCCCCACCTCCGTCACTCTCCCTTCACCTCTCTCCTCCCTCCCCTATGGCCTCTCCAATCCACCCCTCTCCTCGCCTCCCTCCCCCTGCCTGCTCCTCCTCCCCCCTCTGCCCCTCCTGCCTCCTCCCTCCCCACCTCCCCCCCACCCCACCTCCCACCCCCACCTCTCCCACTCACTTTTGCTCCCCACGTAATGGAAGAAGAAGAAAAAGGAACGTCGGTGTCGTTTGAAATCCAGGTTGCCTTCGTCTTTTAAAGTAGTGTGTGCAAAGGGATGTGCTTACATGTGAAGCGTGCTTGCTGTCATTCTTTGAACTTTAAAGGGAACACTGGCTTGTTTGGTAAAGGGCACTGGGAGAGGTTTGGAGGGCAGAGATCTTAGTTCTCGTGTCAACAGAATGTCAAAATGTTGTGTGTGTGTGTGTGTGTGTGTGTGTTGTGTGTGTGTGTGGTGTGTGTGTGTAGTGTGTGGTGTGTGTGTGTGTGTGTGTGTGTGTGTGTGTTGTGTGTGTGTGTATTTGTGTGTGTTGTGTGTGTGTGTGTGTGTGTGTGTGTGTGTGTGTGCGTGTGTGTGTGTGTATTTGTTTGTGTGTGTGTGTGGTGTGTGTGTGTGTGTGTGTGTGTGTGTGTGTGTGTGTGTAAGATCCGTGCGTGCGTACACCAATTGTGCGGGGAAGAGAAGATAAAGGTGACCCTGTTGTTGTCCCACGTGATCAGTCGGGTTATAAAACAAATAGATTATAAAAAAAGACAAAAAGAAAACGAGAAGAGAAGAAGATGAATATGCCGAAGAAGGAGGGAAAGGGTTGGAGGGGTGAGGCAGGGGTTGATGTAAAGAAAGTAGGAGAAGAGAAGAAGAAGAAGAAGAAGAGAAGAAGAAAAGAAGATACGAAGAAGAAGAAGAAGAAGAAGAAGAAAAGAGAAGAAGAAGAAAAGAAGAAGAAGAAGAAGAAGAAGAAGAAGAAAAAGACGGAGAGAAGAAACGAAGAAGAAGAAGAAAGAAGAAGAAGAAGAAGAAGAATAAAAAGAAGAAGGAGGAGAAGAAGAAGAAGAGAAGAAGAAGAAGAAGAAGAGAGAAGAAGCAGAAGAAGAAGAAGAAGAAGAAGAAGAGAAGAAGACGAAGAAGAAAAGAAGAAGAGAAGGAGGAGGAGGAGAAGAGGAGGAGAAGAAGAAGAAGAAGAAGAAGAAAGAAGAAGAAGAAGAAGAAGAAGAGAAGAAGAAGAAGAAGAAGAGAAGAAGGAGGAGGAAAGGGAGAGGAGGAGAAGAAGGAGGAGAAGAAGAAGAAAGAAGAAGAAGAAGAAGAAAGAAGAAGAAGAAGAAGAAAGAAGATGGAGGAGAGAGGAGATGGAACTAAAGAAGGATTTTTTTAAAAAGAAGAAAGAAGAAAGAAGAAGAAGAAGAAGACGATAAGAACTTTTCTTCCCAAAGAAGAAGGAGAAGAAACCTGAGAATAAGAAGAAGAGAAGGAGAAAAAAGGAGAAGAAGAACTGCTTTGAGGAAAGAATAAAAAGAAGAAGACTTCCTCCCCTAAGAAGAAGAAGAAGAAGGAAAAGAAGAAGAAGAAGAAGGAGAAGAAGAATGAGGGCGAGAAGATGAAGACGCAGAAGAGAGAAGAAGAAGAAAATCCTCCTCCATAATAAGGTAGGAGGAGAAGGATCCTTGAGAAGAATAAACACTAGAAGAAAAAGAAGAAGAAGAAGAAGAAGAAGAAGAAGAAGAATAAGGAAAAAGCAGAAAGACGTCCCCAAGAAGAAAAAAAGAAGACGAAGAAGAAAGAAGAAGAAGAAGAAGAAGGAAAAGAAGCGAATAAGAGGAAGAAGAAGACGAAGAAGAAGAAGAAGAAGAAAGAAGAAGAAGAAGAAGGAAAAAAGAAAACTCCGAGAGGAAGAAGAAGAAGAAATAAGAAAAAGAATAAAGAAGACAGACTAACTGAAAAGAACTGCCAGAAGAAGAGAAAGAAGAAGAAGAAGAAGAAAAGAAAGACAAAGGGGAAAAAGAAGAAGACAGAAGTTTAAGAGCAAAGTGTTGGACGTAAGAAGACTGAAAAGAAGAAGAAGAAACATTCAGAAATGAAAATGGAAACTAAAGAAGAATTTTTTAAAAAAGAAAGAAAAAGAAAAAAAAGAAAGAAGACAGATAACAACTATTCTTCCCATTCGTGATTGTGGAGGAGAAAACTGAGCATAAAATGAGTTTTGACCTAAACGTTTTCTTCTCCCCAAATGCTTTCAGCTGGAATGAAATTGGACTAGACTTCATCCCCTCCTTTCTTTCTTCCCCCATCCTATCCTGTATCCCCCCCCCCCCCCCCCCCCCACCCCCCCACCCCCTGTCCCCTGCTTCAACATGATGTACAGGGAAAAACATTGTGAAGTAAACATACTATTTCAGTGAATCACACAGCCTGGTCATTTTCTTCTTATTTATAAACAACAGCGACTGACGTTTAACAACAACAAAAAAAAAGCAAGCAAATAAAGAGGAAAAATTAGACAGTCTCGTTTATAAAAAGCGGATTCTGTCCGTTTGAAATCACTTTTTTTTTTTTTTTTTTTTTTTTTTTTTTTTTTTTTTGACAAAAGTGAAAAAAAAAAGATACTGTCGCTAAGGGAAAGGAAAGCAAACAGAATATCTAAGACGAGTGTCAGGGAAACGAAAACTGGCAAGGTGGCCTAGCTAACTCTTGCAGGGAGGGAGGTTAGAGACAAGGGGAGTAAAGAAACGGGCAGGCTGTTGAAGCGTCAAAGTGTTGGTCGTGCTAAATACTGACAAAGAGAGCGTCACTGCTTTCTCTGTCCGCATCAGTCACAGAACACGTGACCTATGTCGGCCATGTTCCACCCCGATGCGAGAGAGCCCCAAGATCTTTCCCATATCACCAAGGTAACAAAGTAAACAGAACTCTCACCCGCTTGGCGAGCGTCCAGTCACACCCTGAAGGCGAGCGTCCAGTCACACCCTGAAGGCGAGCGTCCAATCACACCCTGAAGGCGAGCGTCCAATCACACCCTGAAGGCGAGCGTCCAATCACACCCTGAAGGCGAGCGTCCAATCACACCCTGAAGGCGAGCGTCCAGTCACACCCTGAAGGCGAGCGTCCAGTCACACCCTGAAGGCGAGCGTCCAATCACACCCTGAAGGCGAGCGTCCAGTCACACACCCTGAAGGCGAGCGTCCAGTCACACCCTGAAGGCGAGCGTCCAGTCACACACCTGAAGGCGAGCGTCCAGTCACACCCTGAAGGCGAGCGTCCAGTCACACCCTGAAGGCGAGCGTCCAGTCACACCCTGAAGGCGAGCGTCCAGTCACCCTGAAGGCGAGCGTCCAGTCACACCCTGAAGGCGCGAGCGTCCAGTCACACCCTGAAGGCGAGCGTCCAGTCACACCCTGAAGGCGAGCGT
>JADBJO010009196.1:65000-67500 GCA_016801955.1 Conus betulinus
CTTTCGTGAATGCTTAAACGATAATGCATTTTCACATATTGCTATTGCTTTTCTTTTTTTTTTTTTTCCTCCTGTGTCTGTATCTTATATGTATTTTTTTTTTTCATTCTTTCTTATTTTCATTTTCTTTTCTTTTTGTGTATTGACTGAACGTTGATGACGTCTCTGTCTGTGTGTCTGTCTCTGTCTCTGTCTCTGTCTCTCTCTCTCTCTCTCTCTCTCTCTCTCTCTCTCTCTCTCTCCATTGTCCGTCTCCTCCTCCTCCTCCTCCTCCTCCTCCTCCTCCTCCTCCTCCTCCTCCTTCTCCTTCTTCTTCTTCTTCTTCTCCTTCTCCTCCTCCTTCTTCTTCTTCTTCTTCTTCTTCTTCTTCTTCTTCTTCTCTTCTTCTTCTCTCCGCTCGCTCCCTTACTACATCACCTTCAATCTACCCCCCCCCCCCCCCTCCCTGTACATCTCTCTGATTCTTGTCCACTTCACACATCTCTTCAACACCTCCCCATCCCCTTTCTTGACTATATCACCCTCTCCCTTTCTCTATCGTGAAACCCATCTAAGTTAAAGCAACTCTCAGTTCTCGTGACTAACCCGAGGTCCTTTCGGCGACCCATATTTGATCTCTTTCATGATTAATAATTTGATTCTTTCTTGATGAATTTCTTATCCTGATCTGCGGCGTAGTTTGTCTGCTTTGGAGTTTTTTTTACCTGCAGTCACCACTTTGAAACCAAACTAGACTTCTTCGGTTTCTTTTCATTTGTTTGTTTGTTTTTTTGTTTTATTTTTTTGTTGTTGTTGTTGTTTTTAATTTTCGTTCCGTGATGAACGTCGAGATGTTCACAGATCAAGGACGTCATAGATTGCCCAGGCTGCCAGCGGCAGAATGACCGGGAATCCAGAAGTGGTCGTGGAGGCCAGTGACCCCCCTCCCCTTCCCTTCCTCCCTCCCTCCCTCCCTCTCTCTCTCTCTCTCTCTCTCTCTCTCTCTCTCTCTCTCTCTCTCTCTCTCTCTCTCTCTCTCTCTCTCTCTCTCCCAATGTTGAGACTCCCGTGACTTGACCACGTTGGCGGAGCAGTAATGAAGATTGCTCATTTACGGCGAGGATCAGGAACAGAGGGGGGAAGCAGACTGGTTATCACATCAGGAACAGAGGGGGGAAGGCAGACTGGTTATCACATCAGGAACAGAGGGGGGGGGGGGGGGGAGCAGACTGGTTATCACATCAGGAACAGGGGGGGGGGGGGGGGGGAGCAGACTGGTTATCACATCAGGAACAGAGGGGGAGGGAGGGATGGGGGTGAAGCAGACTGGTTATCACATCAGCCACTTCTAACGGGAAGCGCGACCTGGGGTGAATTGCGTCATAAATCAAAGAAGAACGTGGATGGTCCGCGGTTCGCAAATCAACTGACCACCATTCGAAGCCGCAGTGGTGCTTTGGTCAGCAGTCTCGCCGTCGGGGTTCGATTCCCATCAGAAACATGTTATTCACAGGGATATTTTTATCATATAGTATAATGAATACCTATACAGCGCCTATCCTTGGATAGAGACCAAGCTCTAAATGCATTACAATCCACACTGGTTTACCACAACGAGCTGCCTACCTGGTAGTGCCGACTGAAGAGCTGCTAGCTGGCGCTTTATTCAGTCGTTTCCCGTGTCATCCAGTCAATATCGTACAACATCATTCACTCCATTTCCTTACTTCCTTCTTTCTTTCCATTTCTCACGCAGGGTGCATGCTATGTGTAACGCGTCACCCATACCAAAGGCCAAATTGGCCTTGTCTTCCGAACGTTAGCGATGGGATTTTACGTGTGTGCAAGATGTTATGCGTGCGTTCGCACACGGAACCTCGGTTTATATTATCATTAGAAGGACAGTATATTGGGCCCTGGCTGGCTGTAATTCCATAGATCAGTGTGTTATGAGCTTAAATAGTATGACTGGAACCATGCAGAAGGAGGTTGACTTGATTAATGGGTTTGTCTCTGAGAGTGCTGCTCAAATTTCCCAACCAACACCGCGGGTGTCTGTATCCTATATCTGTCGGGCTTGATTTACTCAATGAGGAATGGAAGCGTAAAGTATCTCCGTCATTCCCATCTTTGTTTAATACCATGAGAGAGAGAGAGAGAGAGAGAGAGAGAGAGAGAGAGAGAGAGAGAGAGAGAGAGAGAGAGAGAGAGAGAGAGAGACCTTCAATTCTGTAACTCTTCATTCCCAGTTCTTGTGTTGACGTCAGTTTCGATTTCTATTTCCACGTGTATGCTCCTGTTAAGTTCATCGAAGTCACTGGCATTGACAAGACTGGGAATGTCGTTGGACGGACGTAGTGGTTTTCTATGGAGGGGGGACACTTATTTACTCGTTAACTAGACAATCATTATTGTTATTATTATGTTGTTGTTGTTGTTGTTGTCGTACTCTGGCTAAAGAGACTCCAGGGATCATCCAAAGAACCGAAGTACTTGAGCACTATGGTACAAATGCATCAGC
>JADBJO010009197.1:7500-22500 GCA_016801955.1 Conus betulinus
TGCACATCAAAAACAAAAAAACGTCATATCGGTAAATGTCATCATATATGACAAAGTAAAACAAAAAGATCTGAAAAAAAATCTTCAACGTTTTGGTCATAGACCGTCCTCAGGACTGATGAAATAAAAGTAAAGTCAAACAACTTCGTCTTGGCAATGACGTATGAAAACATATACGTAAAGGGACGAATACGTGTTAAAAGTGTGTGTGTGTGTGTGTGTGTGTGTGTGTGTGTGTGTGTGTGTGTGTGTGCGCGTGCGTGCGTGCGTGCGTGTGTGTACGTGCTTGCGTGCGCGCGCGCGCGCGCGCGCGCGCGCGCGTGTGTGTGTGTGTGTGTCCGAGCGCGCGCGCGCCTGCGTGTGTGTGCGTGCGTGTCCGCGTGCGCTCGCGCGCGTGTATGTGTATGTCTGTGTCAGGTTCGCTAAGACCTGAGCTGACGCTATAGACAGACAGACAGAGAGAGTTTACAGCCTAATCTAATTACTTCTAAACAGACCTAGGACAACTGAACACAGATTAACATTCACACAACATTTATTGACCGTGGATACATGAACATTTTTACCGACAATATGAGCATGACAACCTTTTACCCCAATCAATCCTTCCCACACCAACAAAGCACGCCCCAACCAACACTCTCACTCGCATACACTCAATCACATCGCATCCACGTCTCCGCCACGAGCTCCGTCCACTGCAACCGGCAGTACCTAGAGACGTTCACACCACGTAGGTCATAAGACACATGACACATAGCATCAACATAATGCATATAACACAGTGCCAAAGTTAATCACAGACAGAGAGCCCAACGGACTCCAACAACATGGATAATACCCAAGGCCAAAATCACACTGCCCAATTTATGCCACCCTAGTTATGTTCACAACAAACACATTAAACAGTACACAGATTCGCCCCACCACATCATGTATCGCCATCCAAGACCCCCAAACACACTATTGCAATTATGTCCCACTCAAACTGTTGTTCACAATTGTTCAGTGTGCACAACGCACACGCATGTCCATTCAGAACAGACACACCAGACAAGAGTGCGTTTCCTGTCACCACGCTGCTGACGGATGGGGCACACGATTGGCCGTGTGATGCTCTGCGCCACACTAGACCTCTGGTCACACCTCACACCATCCTCGACGCCCTTCCCTGTAACACTGGTGTCCATCCCATAGTTTCCCTCCGATAAAGACCCCAAGGGAAGCAATGACCACGTGTTCTCCCAGCGCTGCCCGGTCGCCACAAGATGCAGGCGAGTAGTTATCAGCCAGCCACCCACTGTGGTCAGCAGACACTTGCCCCTCATGCCCAAGCTGTGGTGATGTAGGGCGAAGAGCACGGACAAAGGTGGTTATCAGGTCAATTAAACACTAGGTCTGGAAGAGGTTGTAGACAGATAGGGGTAGACATTGAAAGGGTCAAGGGCATCAGAATGGGGCGAGGACAGGTTCGGAAGGATGCAGGAAGAGTCCACACTTAATGGTCGACCCTGGGATGACCGGTGTTGCATCAGGTTCCTCGATGGAGACGATAGGGGTCTCCGCTGTGACGCCAAGCAGCCCAACGTAGGGTTCTGTCCCAATCAGGCCAAGACTGCCCAACAGGAGGATCTTTACAAATCAATTAGAGAAAGAGCACAAATCCTTAGAATCCAGATCATACATCATCACCACAACTTGACTAAACACTTTGTCACTAGTCAGATGCATGCACGAGTCCACCCGCACACAAACATGGATCGCTCATAGCAAACGGGGCTCAATCCACGTGAACTCAAGTCACACTATGGGTTCATGCATACCAAGATCAGCACCCATAATGAGCTAAAAAACCGACCCAAACAGTCGAACCCAGATACATTCCATACCATCAATACAACCAAAATATACCCAATCCAAACCTACAGAACTTAATAGAATACACAAACCAAAAAGTTACAAAACTCATCCCCATTATATAATAAATCTCTCAATGCTCTCGAGCGCGTGACCAGAATCAACAGAGCTTAATGTATAAATTTTCACCACGCATTATCAAAATTTATACTGCAATTCACACTTCATCAGTGATCGACGCCTGAAAAGGAAGATAACTACATGTCCAAACGGATTTTGATTTCAGACAGCATGGCATCTTCATATATCCTGGAGATAATATACTTTACAAAATAATAATAATAAAAAAAATTAACTAACATCTCCGCATCACGAACACCGCGAGCCTAACCAAACTGGCGATAATTAAAACAGTGCAAGGCACTCACTAAAAGCCCTAAACATCTGGCTTACCGACAATACCAACGTAGACAGCCCTATACACCACCCTTAGTCTACACCTGCTATAACCCCACTAGTGGCAATAACTACCACTCAAAGACAGCAACGAGCCTGAAGCTACGCCGCAAGCTGGCAACAGCTACACTGTGCAGCAAACAGACAAAAGACGGTTGCAACCAGGTACAGTCTGCTGCTCTCATACCAGCTGAGGCACAAGCTGAAGTTTACGTAACAACTACCACACGACTCGCTACCACACTGATGTTTAACAATGCAACCGCTGGTTTTTCAGGCTCCTCTCCCTAACTATCCCAGCAGCACGTGGGCACGGACTACCACGGACTAGCTTGGCAATACACCACAAGATACTAGTCTGCAACTCTTGGTGAACGAATCACCCACAATAAAACTATCTGGCCAAGAACCACACCTCCTGCAGTCTTGCCAGCCTAGATCAAGAAAAAAAAAAAAAAAAAAAGAAAAAAAAGAAAAACTCGACGACCTTGCTGATTCCTACTCAGAAAACGTTTCAAACCTGCCACCTGTTGAGAGAACTTGAGTGGCCCACCTTGTCAATTGAAGCTACACACGCATACACGCGCATCAAAACAAAAATACCACACACACGCAACTCTCACTCACAATCACACAGACACTACACAAACTCACACAGCACTACGGCATGCACAAAGACAGCCAGTGTACACAAAACTGGCTGACACAGTTCATCTGGCCTAAAAATAGACTAAAGGCATAGAGTAGGGCAAGATACAAACTAGATCTAAACCTCCACGCTTTCTATCGGCTTTAAAATAACAAACTTATAGTAAAATTACCCCCAGCCCGTGGTACAACCCCCAAAAACTGACACTAAAACGGCCACACCGCTGATGACAGAGCGCAAACAGATTGCTCATAGATCGTGATAGCGTGAACATGGTAACGACGACAGTAGAACATGCAGGCTCGGATCTGACAGTCTGTGTGTGCGTGTCTGTGTGTGCGCGCACGTGCATGTGTGTATGTGTGTGTGTGTGTGTGTGTGTGTGTGTGTGTGTGTGTGTGTGTGAGAGAGAGAGAGAGAGAGAGAGAGAGAGAGAGAGAGAGAGAGAGAGAGAGAGAGAGTGGAAACAGGATTCTACTCTGTGTGGGAGACACAAAAGTTTTCGTCTGTTCACAGTCTCTGTGGAATGTGTTCGTATTCATTGAAGACATTTACATACGTGTATGGAATAATGCTGTAGAATCTAGTAATAAGTGTTTATTTTACAGAAATTTTAAGAGTTTTGCCGTGAAAAATATATTGAATTGTTACGTGATATCCATATATACTCACTGGTTCGAGTTCGTTATAGTAATCATAAACTCATGATAGAAATTGACAGACGATTCGGAATACCTCACGATGAACGATTGTGTCGGGGATTGCGACCAGAATGACCTTGGTGATGAGTTTCATTTTGTAATGAATTGTTTAAAACATAACGACATTAGAAATCAGTTTATACCAAGAAAAGTAACATGTTTAAAGTCCATGTTTATTTATTGTCGTTTGCTGTGTGGTGGTAAAAAAAGTGTTGCTAAATTTAGCGGAGTTTCTAAAACTTACTAAAGTTGGGTAACATTATAATAATTATATTCAGTGTGTTAATCATATGGAATTTTTTTTATGTTTAAATTGTTTCATTTATAATTGTTTGATTTGTTTGAAGTCCTCCATGCTCCATAAGGGGTCACAGGGATGAAAATCTTTGAATCTTTGCGCGTGTGTGTGTGTGTGTGTGTGTGTGTGTGTGTGTGTGTTTAGATTCGTTTGTCTACGTTTTTTTTTTTCGGTGCGCTTTCACTAACATTTAAAACGTATTCGTCCGTTTACGTAAATGTTTTTGTACGTCTTTGCCTATACGTTTTTTTTATCTTTCTTTTTATGTCATAAAAAGTCCTGAAGACGGTCTATGACCGAAACATTGAAGATTTTTGTTCTGTTTTGTTGTTGTTGTTTTGTTGTTGTTGTTGTTGTTGTTGTTCGTTTGTTTTTCTTTCTGTTTTAAAATCTTCTGATCATCCTAAACGGCATTTTGTATTGTTCACAGATGATCTGCAGTCAAAAATATGTTTTATTATTCTGTCACATGGTGCGTTCGACGTGCATCACGCGACAGCATCAGCTTGACTAGTAAGGCTTCAATGAGGTAAAACTGCTCAAACAACTTCTTTACGGAAAAAAGGCCTCTGTTCACAACTATTTAGTTTGAAATAAAGTCTATCAAAAAGACATGAGAAATCATTCTCTCTCTCTCTCTCTCTCTCTCTCTCTCTCTCTCTCTCTCTCTCTCTCTCTCTCTCTCTCTCTCTCTCTCTCTCCCCTCTCTCTCTCTCATGTTTCCTTGTTTGTTTGTTCTATGTGCTCTATGCTGTCATATCTGCTAGGCGATTCGGTACCGTAAGCAGCATTTCTTTGAAGATGAGGGCATGTGTTCGTTTTCTTGTGGGAGCAAGAGTTACTGTACTTGTTTGTTGTTTATTGGAACAGAACCTCGTTTTGCATGCACTTTGTGTGTCTGAGGTGTCTGTAGCCTCTTGTCAGCAATGCTGTGGCCTGTTAAGTCGTCAAGTCATCATTTTGCTGAGCATCACCGGCAATCACATGAATATGAACACATTAAAATGACATCATCTACATTTTTTTTAACACTAGGCCTGTTTTGACAACACACGGTTTTTTCCCCCTAAGTGAGCAACAGACGCATCTCATGCTGCGAACTTCATGACCAGATTTTTCGAATAAGTTTCGTAGTAGGTTCGCCGAAAAGACAAAGACAAAAAACAAGTTACGAGACAAAAGACGATGCATTTCGACCTCTCAGGTCTTCTTCAGGCAAGAGAAACAACGTTCAGGACAATAAAAACGAAGAACGAGCAATCGCTTATCTTCTAGTAATACAGCGCCAGATGGGCGTTGAAATGACTGAAACTAACTTCATGATCGGAATGAATTTCCCCGACACCTGTCGAAACTGTGTCCACAAGTTCACAAAAGGCCTAGGAAAGCGTGCACGTTTCAGTAGGGTGTCGCGCGTGTATGTGTATGTCTGTGTCAGGTTTCTAAGACCTGAGCTGATGCTATAGACAGACAGAGAGAGTTTACAGCCTAATCTAATTACTTCCCAAACAGACCTAGGACTACTGAACACAGATTAACATTCACACAACATTTATTGACGTGGATACATTAACATTTTTACCGACATATGAGCATGACAACCTTTTACCCACAATCAATCCTTCCCACTCCAACAAAGCACGCCCCAACCAACACTCTCACTCACATACACTCAATCACTTCGCATCCACGTCTCTGCCACGAGCTCCATCCACTGCAACTGGCAGTACCTAGAGACGTTCACACCACGTAGGTCATAAGACACATGACACATAGCATCAACATAATACATATAACACAGTGCCAAAGTTTATCACAGACGAAGAGCCCAACGGACTCCAACAACATGGATAATACCCAAGGCCAAAATCACACTGCCCAATTTATGCCACACTAGTTATTGTTCACAACAAACACATTAAGCAGTACACAGATTCATCCCTCCACTCATGTATCGCCGTCCAAGACCCCCAAACACTATTGCAATTATGTGTCCCACTCCAACTGTTGTTCACAATTGTTCAGTGTGCACAACGCACACGCATGTCCATTCAGAACAGACACACCAGACAAGAGTGCGTTTCCTGTCACCACGCTGCTGATGGACGGGGCACACGATTGGCCGTGTGTGATGCTCTGCGCCACACTAGACCTCTGGTCACACCTCACAGCATCCTCGACGCCCTTCCCTGTAACACTGGTGTCCATCCCGTAGTTTCCCTCCGATAAAGACCCAAGGGAAGCAATGACCACGTGTTCTCCCAGTGCTGCCCGGTCGCCACAAGATGCAGGTGAGTAGTTATCAGCCAGCCACCCACTGTGATCAGCAGACACTCGCCCCTCATGCCCAAGCTGCGGTGATGTAGGGCGAAGAGCACGGACAAAGGTGGTTATCAGGTCAATTAAACACTAGGTCTGGAAGAGGTTGTAAACAGATAGGGGTAGACATTGAAAGGGTCAAGGGCATCAGAATGGGGTGAAGACAGGGTCGGAAGGATGCAGGAAGAGTCCACACTTTATGGTCGACCCTGGGATGACCGGTGTTGCATCAGGTTCCTCGATGGAGACGATAGGGGTCTCCGCTGTGACGCCAAGCAGCCCAACGTAGGGTTCTGTCCCAATCAGGCCAAGACTGCCCAACAGGGGAATCTTTACAAATCAATTAGAGAAAGAGCACAAATCCTTAGAATCCAGATCCTACATCATCACCACAACTTGACTAAACACTTTGTCACTAGTCAGATGCATGCACGAGTCCACCCGCACACAAACATGGATCGCTCATAGCAAACGGGGCTCAATCCACGCGAACTCAAGTCACACTATGGGTTCACGCGTACCAAGATCAGCACCCACAATGACCTAAAAAAAACCGACGCAAACAGTCGAACCCAGATACATTCCATGCCATCAATACAACCAAAATATACCCAATCCAAACCTACAGAACTTAATAGAATACACAAACCAAAAGTTACAAAACTCATCCCCATTATATAATAAATCTCTCAATGCTCTCGAGCGCGTGACCAGAATCAACAGAGCTTAATGTATAAATTTTCACCAAGCATTATCAAAATTTATACTGCAATTCACACTTCATCAGTGATCGACGCCTGAAAAGGAGATAACTACATGTCCAAACGGATTTTGATTTCAGACAGCATGGCATCTTCATATATCCCGGAGATAATATACTTTACATAATAATATAATAAAAAAAATTAACTAACATCTCCGCATCACGAACACCGCGAGCCTAACCAACCTGGCGATAATTAAAACAGCGCAAGGCACTCACTAAGAGCCCTAAACACATCTGGCTTACCGACAATACCAACGTAGACAGCCCTATACACCACCCTTAGTCTACACCTGCTATAACCCCACTAGTGGCAATAACTACCACTCAAAGACAGCAACGAGCCTGAAGCTACGCCGCAAGCTGGCAACAGCTACACTGTGCAGCAAACAGACAAAAGATGGTTGCAACCAGGTACAGTCTGCTGCTCTCATACCAGCTGAGGCACAAGCTGAAGTTTACGTAACAACTACCACACACGACTCGCTACCACACTGATGTTTAACAATGCAACCGCTGGTTTTTCAGGCTCCTCTCCCTAACTATCCCAGCAGCACGTGGGCACGGACTACCACGGACTAGCTTGGCAATACACCACAAGATACTAGTCTGCAACTCTTGGTGAACGAATCACCCACAATAAAACTATCTGGCCAAGAACCACACCTCCTGCAGTCTTGCCAGCCTAGATCAAGAAAAAAAAAAAAAAAGAAAAAAAAGAAAAACTCGACGACCTTGCTGATTCCTACTCAGAAAACGTTTCAAACCTGCCACCTGTTGAGAGAACTTGAGTGGCCCACCTTGTCAATTGAAGCTACACACGCATACACGCGCATCAAACACAAATACCACACACACGCAACTCTCACTCACAATCACACAGACACTACACAAACTCACACAGCACTACGGCATGCACAAAGACAGCCAGTGTACACAAAACTGGCTGACACAGTTCATCTGGCCTAAAAATAGACTAAAGGCGTAGAGTAGAGCAAGATACAAACTAGATCTAAACCTCCACGCTCTCTATCGGCTTTAAAATAACAAACTTATAGTAAATTTACCCCCAGACCGTGGTACAACCCCCAAAACTGACACTAAAACGGCCACACCGCTGATGACAGAGCGCAAACAGATTGCTCATAGATCGTGATAGCGTGAACATGGTAACGACGACAGTAGAACATGCAGGGCTCGGACCTGACAGTCTGTGTGTGCGTGTCTGTGTGTGCGCGCGCGCGCATGTGTGTGTGTGTGTGTGTGTGTGTGTGTGTGTGTGTGTGTGTGTGTGTGTGTGTGTGTGTGTGTGAGAGAGAGAGAGAGAGAGAGAGAGAGAGAGAGAGAGAGAGAGAGAGAGAGAGAGAGAGAGAGAGAGAGTGTGGAAACAGGATTCTACTCTGTGTGGGAGACACAAAAGTTTTCGTCTGTTCACAGTCTCTGTGGAAATGTTCGTAATTCATTGAAGACATTTACATACGTGTATGGAATAATGCTGTAGAATCTAGTAATAAGTGTTTATTTTACAGAAATTTTAAAACAGAGTTTTGCCGTGAAAAATATATTGAATTGTTACGTGATATCCATAATTTTTTTTCAATTTTTATATACTCACTGATTCGAGTTCGTTGTAGTAATCATAAACTCATGATAGAAATTGACAGACGATTCGGAATACCTCACGATGAACGATTGTGTCGGGGATTGCGACCAGAATGACCTTGGTGATGAGTTTCATTTTGTAATGAATTGTTTAAAACATAACGACATTAGAAATCAGTTTATACCAAGAAAAGTTACATGTATAAAGTCCATGTTTATTTATTGTCATTTGCTGTGTGGTGGTAAAAAAGTGTTGCTAAATTTAGCGGAGTTTCTAAAACTTACTAAAGTTGGGTAACATTATAATAATCATATTCAGTGTGTTAATCATATGGAATTTTTTTTATGTTTAAATTGTTTCATTTATATTTGTTTGATTTGTTTGAAGTCCTCCATGCTCCATAAGGGGTCACAGGATGAAAATCTTTGAATCTTTGTGTGTGTGTGTGGTGTGTGTGTGTGTGTGTGTGTGTGTGTGTTTAGATTCGTTTGTCTACGGTTTTTTTTTTTTTTCGGTGCGCTTTCACTAACATTTAAAACGTATTCGTCCGTTTACGTAAATGTTTTTGTACGTCTTTGCCTATACGTAGTTTTATCTTTCTTTTTTTATGTCATAAGTCCTGAAGACGGTCTATGACCGAAACATTGAAGATTTTTGTTCTGTTTTGTTGTTGTTGTTGTTGTTGTTGCTCGTTTGTTTTTCTTTCTGTTTTAAAATCTTCTGATCATCCTAAACGGCATTTTGTATTGTTCACAGATGATCTGCAGTCAAAAATATGTTTTATTATTCTGTCACATGGTGCGTTCGACGTGCATCACGCGACAGCATCAGCTTGACTAGTAAGGCTTCAATGAGGTAAAACTGCTCAAACAACTTCTTTACGGAAAAAGGCCTCTGTTCACAACTATTTAGTTTGAAATAAAGTCTATCAAAAGACATGAGAAATCAATTCTCTCTCTCTCTCTCTCTCTCTCTCTCTCTCTCTCTCTCTCTCTCTCTCTCTCTCTCTCTCTCTCTCTCATGTTTCCTTGTTTGTTCTATGTGCTCTATGCTGTCATATCTGCTAGGCGATTCGGTATCGTAAGCAGCATTTCTTTGAAGATGAGGGCATGTGTTCGTTTTCTTGTGGGAGCAAGAGTTACTGTACTTGTTTGTTGTTTATTGGAACAGAACCTCGTTTTGCATGCACTTTGTGTGTCTGAGGTGTCTGTAGCCTCTTGTCAGCAATGCTGTGGCCTGTTAAGTCGTCAAGTCATCATTTTGCTGAGCATTACCGGCAATCACATGAATATGAACACATTAAAATGACATCATCTACATTTTTTTTAACACTAGGCCTGTTTTGACAACACAGGTTTTTTACCCCTAAGCGAGCAACAGACGCATCTCATGCTGCGAACTTCATGACCAGATTTTTCGAATAAGTTTTCGTAGGTTCGCCAAAAAGACAAAGACAAACAAGTTACGAGACAAAAGACGATGCATTTCGACCTCTCAGGTCTTCTTCAGGCAAGAGAAAACACGTTCAGGACAATAAAAACGAAGAACGAGCAATCGCTTATCTTCTAGTAATACAGCGCCAGATGGGCGTTGAAATGATTGAAACTAACTTCATGATCGGAATGAATTTCCCCGACACCTGTCGAAACTGTGTCCACAGGTTCACAAAAGGCCTAGGAAAGCGTGCACGTTTCAGTAGGGTGTCCCACGACTGCGGCCATGGAGCCAAGGAAAGCCTCAGTCCTAACATCTGGCGTCTGCGGACCATACGTTGAGGCTGATTTTGCGTGACAGCTTCCCCTAAGTCTCCTTTCCGTGGTGGTATTCTCCTTGCCTTCAAAGTGCACACCACCCCCCTTCCCCCCGTCGTCCCCACTACCTGCACTGCAACTTGAGCAAAAACCAGGCTGTGCCTCCGGCAAGTTGTCTTCTGCTTGCAAGATGAGCCGGTTCAAGATGACCCCAGCAAAAATCTTCCCTTGTGATTATAGAAGGGAGATGGCCTGACAGTTTCCACAGTAGACTCTGCTGCCCTTGATTTCGTACAAGTGCTACGATCAGTGCATCTCAAAAGTCTTCTGGCATTTTCTCTCGTTCCCAGATGGCCTATTTGATTTCACTAAACATTTGAACTGCATCTGGCCCAGCAACCTTGTAATTTTCTACTGGTATGCCGTCTTTACCTGATGTGCGATCCCAGTTCAATCATTTCATAGTCTTGGTAAGTTCGTCAACTGAAGGAGGTTATTCTAGTTCCTCACTGATTGGCTGTGGAGGTATCTGGTCAATGGCTATGGGGCCAACTGTTTAACAGGGTACCAAAATGTGTTTTTCATCGAGTTCTCAAGCCTTCCTCGTCTTTATCCAGCTGTAGACTGCAGACAGGTGGATCTGGAAGAAAGGATCAATAAGTAGTTTTGAGGGCACCAGAGAACGTCTTGGAATTATGTGTGTCTGCATAGTTCTGGACTTCCTCAGATTTCTTGCTCTTTTACATGTATTTCATGTTTCTCAGGTGTTTGAGGCCTTGTCTTTCAGATGTTCATGACGGTCTTTCTTTCACATGGAGCTCAGATCGTTTTGTCACGTCACATAGGCACTATCTTAATCCTTCAGAAGCTGAGAGGTGTCTTCATTTTTTCATGGAACTAGTCTTGGTGTACGCGTTTCTTTGGTCCAAGGACTGCTTTTGCTGTCTCAGTGACGATGCTCTGAAGCTGGATCCACTTTTCAGTGCTCCCCTCAGCATGTGACTCTGCTGATTTCATGTAGAACTTCTTTCAGTCGGGGTCATGCTTGAGTTTGGCTGTGTTGGAATTAGCTCATACGACCTGAAGGTATCTATAATGGGAGGACACAATTTGGAGTTTCAAGACTGCTCGGATTAATGTGTGTGGTCGGTCCAGCAGAACGCACCACGCATTGCCCTTGTCACGCGTACTTCTTGAATGTGTCTCTGTCTGACTATGGTGTAGTCAGCCAGGTGCCATTGTTTTGACCTGGGTGCCTCCACTAAGTCTTGAACTTTTCTGCCTGGTGGAATACGGTGTGGGTAAGACACGATGAATATCTGGCGCACTTGTTGGGGAGGAGCAGGCCATTGCTGTTCGTTGTCCCACTCCATGGGGGCCCGGTACTCCTTTCAGTTTTCCGTGTCATTTCCGACACTGGTGTTGAAGTCACCCAGTAACAACAGTTTGTCACGGCAGGAGTGGACCTTATGAGCCAGTCAAGGTCGGAATAGAAGTTCTTCTTTGCTCTATTTGTGCTGGCTAGTGTTGGAGCATAAGCGCTTGTAACTGTTTTATGAGGCGTACACCATTTCTTCAGGCTGGGGTGGGGATGACTTTCATCAGGCTGGCCCTGATGGCAAGCACCACTCCGTGTGTCCTGTCCTCATCCTCAGCTTTTCCTCACCAAAAGAAAAGCGTAGCCAGCTCCAGCTTCTTTCAGCATTCCTTCTTCACCGTGAAATCTTCTCTCACTGGGAGCGGCAATGTCGATCTGGTATTGTTTCCTTGCACTAAGGGCCGCTTGTCATTCTGGTCTTGTTGTGCTGTCCCTGGTCATTAGAGTTCGGATGTTCCAGGCTCCAACACGGAGCATCTTCACCTTGTCTTTCTTGACTTTCGAACTCACGTAGATGGGTCCGTCAGCCATAGTAAACTGACTGGACGATCAAGGTCAAGCTATGTTTGGGGTATTTTTTCTTACCCTCTTCTCGTGTGAGGGTTGGCAAAGCATTCCTGAAAAGGTCTGACCAGTTGCCCCACCTGCTGTCGAACGTCTTCATTGCCCTGGTCAAAGTGAGTGACCACCTGGCTGAAGGCCACTTACGTGTACGTTTGTGACCAGGATTTCCTTGTGATTGTTTTCAACTGTCCCTTTCGTCACCTGCCCAGCACCGCAGGATTTTAGTAGGGTCGGTGAACACTGCGCATAATTACCTGTGTGTGGTGAAGCCATTGTACGAGGGGAATCCCATCCTCTTTGCCAGGGAGCTGGTTTGGCAGTGTGTGTGTGTGTGTGTGTGTGTGTGTGTGTGTGTGTGTGTGTGTGTGTGTGGTTGGGGGGGGGGGGGGGGTGTATGCGTGCGTGTGAATGTGTGTATCCGTGCATGCATGCATGTACATGTGTATTTGTTTATGTGCGCGCACACACGTACACACTAACACACACACCATCACACACACACAATCACACACACACACAATCACACACACACACATGTGCGCGCACACACACACACACACACACACACACACACACATGCACGCTCGGGTACACACACACACACACGTGCGCGCGCGCGCGCGCGCGCGCTCGCGCGAAAAAAAAAAAAAACAAAACATAACACACACACACACACACACACACACACACACACACACACACACACACACACACACACACGAGCGCGTCGTGTGTGTGCGTACGTTGGTGGTTGTGTGTATATGTATGTATGTATGTATGTATGTATGTATGTATGTATATAATGCCTCCTTTCAGGGCAGTTGCAGTTGTGAAAACAACCCCCTTACTTCAAATTTTTGTTGCACATCAAAACAAAAAAACGTCATATCGGTAAAGGTCATCATATATGACATACATGTTGTCTTCATTCAGGCGTTTGGACCCGTGGATTCGGTGGATGGAGCAGCCGTTCACAGCAGCTTCAATGTCTTCTCCATGTCAGGCATACATGGATGATGTATGTGCCAGTGCTCGCTGTGAGGAGAGCTTGCAAGAAATGATAAATAAGACGGAAACCTTCCTGCATTACACCGGAATGGAAGTGAAACACAGAAAGTGTGCCACCATTCATGCACAACGCACAGGAAACAACTGGGCCTCTACAGATGTGACTGAGAACGTCCACGTGACGCTGCAAGGGGAAGATACACCGATGTATGGAAAAGATGAGCCATACCAGTATCTTGGATTTCAAACAAATCTGACTGGAACTTCTGATAAAGAACAACTAGCACAGGCGAGCGAGGAATTCGAAAGAACGCTAGAAAAAAAATTTCGCTTTCACCTTTACCATTGTGCAAGAAAAATTGATGCTGTAAACGTCATGGCTTCTTCAAAATTGAGCTTTTATTACAGCAATTCAAAATTCACAGAAAAACTTCTGAAGACTCTGGAAGATAAGATAGTTGATTTTGTTCGCATTCATCTCAAGCTAAACTCTTCTACCAATCGAGCGCACATGTTCCTTCCCCGAAAACAAGGCGGCCTTGGTCTGTTGAAACCAAGTACCATGTACTACGCCAAACGCATCTCCTTCCTGATCTCTGTTCTGAACAGTGATGACCAACATGTCAGAATGGCAGCGCGCAACAGTTTCCATCTCCACATGGAAAAGAGAAAAGTGCCTCACGCAGATCCAGACGACAGCAATTTTGGAGGATATGCCACAGACTCCGAAGGGAAGTTAAGGAAAGGCAGTAAGGTCAACTGGTCACCTTCTTCCTTCGTTGAGCTCCATGAGCTGTGTGTGCGACTGGATCTAAGGCTGGAATTCGATGAAAACAGCGACAGTTTCGGAGAGTAGTACTCCAGCTTCTGAGGATGGAGTAGTTCAAATGCGCTACAGTAATTCTAAACACTTGTACAGCGCAATCAAAAGAATGCAAATGGACAAAGATACGCACCATTTTCAGCAGCTGCAACAACAAGGGAGAATCATCCGGGTTGCAATTCCGGATGCGGCAATGACCACTCCATAGGACACCTCACCAACACCAACGTCAATGACCAAATTACCAGGTTCATCAACAAGGGACGTCTACAGCTGCTGCTGGAGACCAATGCAGTGAACAACATCTACTATCCTGACACTTACCGGAGAGAGTGTGCTTTGTGCGGGTTTCGTTCTGACACAAACTCCCATGCCTTGAATGGATGTCGTCAACTGAGGGGCCTCTACACACAAAGACATGACAGATGCGTTGAGATCATCAGAAAGGAGCTACAGAGATGCATTGCGATGGATTTTGTGGATGTTTTTCAAAATAGGCCTGTCTCTATAAACGGTGTTGAAGATCTACCAAGGCTGAAACCTGATCTATGCTTCATCGACCATCGAAACTCGGTGGCATTCGTCATCGAGGTTTCAAACCCATTTGACACATTCATACAAACATGCTATGAGGGCAAATTTCAAAAGTATATGCCTCTTTGCTATGCTCTTAGTGATGCCGGATTTAGCACGAAAGTGGTTGTTCTTGTAATAGGTTCACTAGGCATAGTTCATAAAAGAGTGGTTTCAGGACTTTCAATGTTAGGACTGCCCATAACAAAATGTAAACAACTCGCAAAATACTTGAGCATGTCTGTCATGATTGGGTC